>JAOEHI010038127.1:0-22578 GCA_025447815.1 Percopsis transmontana | reverse complement strand
GCACACAAGAATTTCACCTACTGTTGCACTTGTGTATATGGTAGTGTGACAATAAAGTGATTTGATTTGATTTGATTGATGCGTACAACATATAATGGCAACAATGCCGTTATATTTTGTGCGAGTGCCTGAAAGCTACATTGAGCTGTGCCAGAATTACAAATATTAATGTTTAGAATGTTTTTAATATTTATTTACCGGTACAAAGGAATCACTTTTGATTCGTTTTTACATTATGCAGTTATTTGGTTATATTTACTATTTTAATAATGATATTCACAGCATTTTTAATACTTCTGAGTGAGTACTCAAGTCTTTCACTGTCCTAGGGTGTTAAAATACAGTATGCTAAATGAACGGCTGAGTGGTATTCCCATTTTTAAATCTAGCATTCATTAGTAGAGTATGTCCCTGCTGTCACGTCACCTTTCTGATTGGTCATCTGGTACTCTCCTTCCGCTTCACATTCCCTGTAGTTAACCACCCGTATTACATTCACCTGGTTCCCACACCTGGTTCCCCCAGTATTTATCCCCTGTCCCCCTTCACATGGACGCCCGATTGAGCTTGTTTCAGTGCCTAGCTTGCGTTAATCTGACTAGTGATTTCATTCTGTATCCCGTCTGTCGCCTGCTACCCTGTACTTTCGCCCTGGTGACTTTCCTGAGTTTGACCCACTGCACGGATTACAACGAGCCTGCCTGCGGTTTTTGTGCTTTTGTAATAAATGTCTCCTGGGGGAGTTTTTACTATCCCCATCATCTTGTGTCTGCGTTTAGGCTCTAACAACCTCGACCCGTTAGCTTAGCTTCGAATAGCTTCCATCTGTTGGGTTAGCAAATATAATTATGACCATAAGAGCACTTTGAAAATGATTAGCCTAAAAGCTCCTTTAAGTTAAAAAGACCCTGACAGTCAGCCTTACTTGGTACTTGCGTTCAGCTCTCACTGGAAAGCCAAAGTATCGCTCAGCGAAGGCCGAACCTTTATATGAAGACAAAACAAAACTGTCAATGGACATATTAGGAACATTTTAAATTGCAGAATATCTACCTCTCCTCTGTTGCTGATGCACTATTGCCTCATTAGATAAGAGGTAAAAAAATGACATGGAACAGGCTGGTGGAGTTTGACATTCATCCTCACTATTCATTAGTCCTAACAGACACTAATCAGAGCGTCAGGCCATCCCAGAGTTTGTAAAATTTTACAACTTGTATTCTAATGATTCATTAGCTCATTCACAAAATATAGGAAATATAACCAGTTGTCGGTTGTTTCTGGCATGTTGCCATGAGTCATGTTGCATTCTACAGAGACGTACTTTCTGGCATGCTGCCACTAAATAAAAAGACCAAATGAATGAATAGAGTGCTGGTTACAATTTACAATTAGCAGACTCTTTTTATCCAAAGCGACTTACAATTACATGGTGCTATTACATGGAGCAGATAGGGGTTAGGCATCTGGCTTCAGGATGCTTACAGGTAGGCCAACTCTGGGGCTTGAACCCACGACCTTCTGGGAGGCTGGGAGTCTAACACCTAGACTACTAGACTACCCTGGTTATGGTTTGTTCCTATATCAATAGCAAATTAACCATCCCAGAACTGTCAATGCATTCCTGACCAAAACAACTCCTCCCTTTCTGCAAATGCTATGCATGTTGGTAGCTAATTTGACTTTTAATTTCTTCTAGAACCTTAGAAGGTTTGTATCTGTTCTGCTTTATTTTTCCATGTTTTTTTTACCAAGACCTCCTGGAATACTCCTACATGACACACTCCTGTCATTCATATGGTGATTTTCTGCATTTGCTAGGCTTCGGATCTTAACAATTTCTCTGTACCATTTGGAATATTCTGAATACATATGGGATATGTATTGCTAATATTGCCAGACATGGCACAGTCTGACACAGTTCTTCACAGTAAGAACATGCCACAACGCAAAACCCGACCCAACCCACAGTTTGAGAAAAGGAAAATTTATTCCTGACTGGTGAGCCAGAATTCCTAGAACCATAGTAACCACAGTAAACATATGTACACTTTTCACTTTTGTGTCTCCTCCTACCGTACAGTCTCCAGTCTGTCACTGGTGAGACAGCGACGCCACATCTGACCATAGAGCCAGGTGAGAGAAGGAGAAGAGAGCTTAGGAAACCTCCGTAGGCCTGAAAAATTTAACGTGAGCAACTTAGAAGAGTAGCTCTTTGTGAAATGAGCATGTTGGGTAAAAGATACATAGTAAATGCTTAATATAGAAGTTACCTTTCCATAAACCCCAACTTTGTTGCCATCTACATAGGGTAGCTCGACCAAGTACCTAAGATATTGTAGAGAATCCAACTTAATTTGATGCACTGGCAGAATGTTGTCTTACACATCATGGTTCCTTTAAAGGGACACTCCTCAATCTGTGGTTGGAATTTCCCTTGTGGTTGAAACCAGTGTTAAAAAAAAAACCTGCGGGCTGACACTCCCTTCTACCCCTCCCCACACAGAGCTGATATGATAACATCTTCACTAGCTCTCCCGCACAATGTAGTGTTTCAGACATGACAGGGGCAGCTGGGGAGGACATTTATGTTTCTGGGGGCGCGGGAACACAATCAAGGAGGGTACCTTTTTAAAAATCAGCTTTCACAAAGTGTGTTTGTGGTAAGTGTAGTTTTAAATAGTGAAGCTTTGTAACGATAAAACAAAAGAGTGTATAAACAGTTGTAAACATTATAAGCCATCATGGGAAAGTAGTTTAGTGTAATTCTGGTAGATGTGTTTTCTCTTCTGAACAAGCATCACTAAAAACCTACTCCAGGGCAGCAATGTGGTCCTGAACCTCCACAGTTCCCAGTCTCTGGTGGATTTCGTGCAGAACCCTCTGGCCCTGGAAGCCACTGCCCCGTCCATCCAGACGAGCCACGATGACGTTGTCTGAGCTGACCAGCACAGAGTCCCAGTCCAGAGCAAAGCGGTCACTCACAGACTGACCTCCGGGGGCGCTGTTACTGTGAAAAGTGATAAATGTGTCTTTACCCGGACGTAGTGAATCATGTCTCCACTTGCTACAAACGTTTTATACACATTGATTTATAAATTAATATTACAAAATGAAGATGTTGATCATTGATTAACTGAGGAAATGTACGTACAGTATTAGTAGAATCGGGTGTGGCTTTGTTTCATCAAAATCTAGTGGGAGGCTTAATTCCAGTGGCAGGGCTACAAAACATGAAAGACCGGTTAAAAACGTTTAATTTCACATGCTGTGTTAGGCACAATGAGTTTTTGCATTTATTTGGAAAAAGAATTAAAAAACAGATCAATAAATTATGCAAAATGGATTAACATGTCAAATTAACAAGTCGAATTTGTAAAGTTTTGTGCATGACGACCATGAAAATAATAGACAATGAAAATAATCTGACAAAAGTAAATGACAAAGTATATATATAAGTAAATGACAAAGTATATATATAAGTTTATATTGGGTGTTTCATAGTGATTGAAAATGTATTAGGATGTATTAGGATTTGATGGACAGTCTCACTGGACGTACAGTATACAATCTGTTTAAGCCAACTGAATGGCAGTAATCCTCTAATCTTTTAAAGTCGAGCACAAAATATTGGCAGTGCAGGTTATCCCAAGCTTCAACTATGTTACCGCATTGTCTGGAATAGAGCTCACAGATCGGAGAAAAGATGCCATATGGCAAGCCTTCTCGTCTAATTGTATCAGTCGTCTGCCGTGTTTCTCAATCCAAATATGATTCATAATCACCTCACAGAGCGGAGCACCTGTTCCTTAAATTGCGTTTGTTCTGGATGTGCTCTTTGTGTTCCACTGCTAAAATTTCAATAACCCGGGTACCTTGCAGGCCTGCCGGTTTGACACTATAGGCTTATGTTGCAAGGTAAATCGCTTTCATTTTGTGTGACTGAGTGAACCTTGCCCCTGGTTACCTGATTATCACCCATAAAGCTACTGGGTTGAGATTAGTCCTGCAAGCGATGGCTTTGATCAGTCATGAAGGTGATGGTGGAGGCGAGGATGATGACACTGATAGGGGGAAAAATGTGAGGAAGTGAAGCGTTTAAGAAAACAACGACAACATTAACCAGCAGTTATTTTTCATTCAACCGGAACACTAAAGGTTTTCATAGCAACGTTGTGACTTTTGAGCTGCTGTTTTTTGCTGCGTATACTGTAGATGTGGTCACACGCCAGCATTAAAAATATATTAACACCATTGGATAAATCTGTGCATATTTTATTGCATGTGAAAATTAAATAAAAGCGCCATAGCCAGGTAAAACCATCCAGATTTTGCCAGCTCCGCCTCTACAATTTGCATATTAGTCCGGGAACTGGGAACTGGGAACTCTTGCTCAAAAGCTTTTGATTGTTTGTGAGCTGGTTGCATAACCATCACACATCAGCATTAACCCTCCTTATCTTCAAATTTACCTTCAAATCTTCTATCCTTGGGGTCAATTTAACCCCAGCAATTTAAACCTCCAGAAAATAGAATTCAAATTGTTTCCATGTTTCTTTGTTGACTACCTATATAGCCCTTTAAACAAAGCTTAACCCCCCTCTTACATCCAGAATACCTATTACGCGAGTAACGCGACCATGGAACAACGTGCAAATCACCATAAAATATAGCTGATTGACCTAAAATTGAAAAGAAAGATCTTTTTGGTGTTTTAATGCCTTTATATGATTTTGAAGTACAGATTTTTGTTTATTTATAACATTTGGAAAGAAAAACAATTTCTGTTATCAAGGATAGTAACATGTAGTATGTCCTTCGGCCATGTCTAGTGCCCCCCTAATACCCTGATCTGTCCAGGTGCTTCCCCAGGGGATTTACCAGTGTACACCTGCATATTCCAGGCATAGGCTGGACTGCGCATCACACTTTCCCCATTCAAATGAATGAGGAAAGTGTGCCCTAACTGGTATCCTCCTCGATTGATGGAGTTACGAAGAGTTCAAATGCTGGTTTTATGTATTGGACATGGCTGACTCGAACATATAATAATAAAATATAATTAAATAATATAATGTAATAAACATCTGTCAAATATTGGAACCAGGAAACCAGGGTAGATGCAAACGCAGATTCGGTTGAATTAAAACCCTGTAAAACAAAGGGCAGGTACATGACGTCATTTCAACAGGCAAACTGAGGGCAAGGAAATGCACTAAAGGTGTGAGAGCTACAAGACTGGAGTGAGCGCATATACAGTATACTAACTAATAAGTGGCCATGCACTAGAGACAGGTGTGAATGACGTGATGGGAAAGGTAATCCACTGAATGCATTGCAGGTGGATAGGAGGGAGAACTAAAACTCAGGGGAAGGAGACCTAGATGGTGGAGATAGGGGCGTGACAGCACCAGGGACTCTTGTTGTACCGCAGCTAGCGGAATCTGGCTTTTTGGGATGAACGGCCGACGAGCGCTACTTTAGCAAAATAAAGTAGCACTTTGAGAGTAACAAATAGGTCAGGGTGAATACTACTATGTACTATTAATAAACAACTTAACAAAAAATGGATCCTCCATAACCTGCTTTTGCATGGGTAAGAGTTTCTGTTAAGTTTGATAAATCTGGGACTTTGTGTGGAGTACGCAAAGTACGCAGTGTTGGATAGTTAGTAGTAGTAATTTGTACAGTAGAGCTTGAAAAAAACTAACGGTCTTAACAAGCTTGTGACTCCCTAAGTATCTCTACAGTACAGTAATAGAATAGCAGGCAATAAGCAAGACAGTTTGACAGTTGCAGCTTCTTACCAAAGTTATTGATCTGCACAGTCCTTCTGTCCCGCCAGGGTAACATTCTAGATATGAGCACTTCCCTAAGTGCCACGTTCCCCTCCAGAGATTTGTTTGCTGGGTAAAAGTGAAAAGAAACGTTTAGCCACAGCCAGGCGCAGGTAGAGCCCTACAGCCAGCCGCTGGATAAACAGGATTTATGGCAAGTTTTTATTATAGATTTTTTTACATAAATTATAATTTTATCATGTAAAGCAAATGACACTTCTTGAATCCAACAATTAATCTAGCACAGATTAATTGAAAACATTAATCACATATCGTATCTTGTTGAGAATTGAGGTAAAGACAGTATATATTAAGGCTTTTGAATGTAAATTAATATTTTTGCATTGCTTTTAAAAAACCAATAATGTCCCGGGTCAATTTGACCCGAGCAGTACCAAAGGGTCCAAAAAAGCAAACATAATACAAGGGTTAAGCCATGTTAAGCCCCTCTAACTGTAACCGACTGTCTGTACGTACGTAATCAACCCTCACCGACCTCCCCGGGCCGGTCCCAGCGGATAAGCCCTGGGCTGAATTTCTTTCCGAGCACACCACAGCTCTCAATATCCTCGTTAATTGTATTTTACTAAGAATAATAACCTGCAAAGCAAGTGTTGTCAACATAACTTTATAACTCATCCCCAAGCAAAAGTAAAGCTTTATTACAGCGTCTCTGTCCATGTCACCAGGGACAAGTGCCAGTATGACGCGGCAGGAATTAATGACTTGGCCTCATGCACTTCCCAAACGAATGTTAAAACGTGCTAACAAAACCATTAAAAAGCGTGAATGATTTAATTAAAACTTTTTAGTAAAATTTAGTAAAATGTGCCCTCTCTATATTATATTTATATTATATTTTTTTCTCACTATGTCCACTCCCTGGCTCACTAACCCAAGGTTGGCCTTACTTTTTCACTGTACAATATACAATATACTTTACTGACCATACATTACACTTCTATAATGATATCTAAATTACATTGATTTCATTGTGAGAAATTGTCAATCAATTCTGTGTCTGTGTAAATGAGGGTCAAATTGCTAGCTAATTGAAAAAGGCAATGTGTCCTGTTGTCTGGCCACTGAGCATATAACGATGCAACTTTAATGAGTTGATTAATCAACATCTCCCACTTTCTCTCCCCCTCTCTCTGTAAGCCTGCAGAAAGCTGATTATTTATTTACTGCCGAATCCCCAGACAACGTTCCTACAAGCCCCTTATGTGCACTAAATGATTTAAACACTTAACACTCTTTAATTACATTTACATTTTTACATTTACAGCCTTTAGCAGACGTTTTTATCCAAAGCGACTTACAATCAGTACATTTGTCAACAGTTGAACCGGTTAAATACCAGTTATTGCAAGCAAACAACATTATAATATCATTCAATCACAAAAGATCATTAATTGCTAGCAGCCAAAATACCGTGCTTAATATTCTAGGAGATGATCTAACACAGCAAAAATGAGAAGAGAGCAGAAAGGAGAAGAGAAGGAGGAAAGGAGGATAGAAAGAAGATAAAGGAATATTATTTTTGTTAGTGGGAGAGGTATGAGGTAGAGGTCGGTGGCCGAGGTACCAAGGTGGTTTCTGAAGAGGTGGGTTTTAAGTCTCTTGCAGAAGATCGGTGAGGACTCTGCTGTCTTGACTGCTGCAGGAAGCTCATTCCACCATTGCAGTGCCAGGACAGAGAAGAGTCTGGACTGGGCTGAGCGACTCTTATGCCTACAACCTCGGCTGGTCGGCTGGCACCTCCATCGCCAGCCGGCCAGCCTTATCCTTCTGATGTTGCAGAGGGAGAACAGCAATGTTGGCTGTACAGGACAATTGGTCGTCAAGGACAACTCCGAGACTCTTTGCAGTTGGACAGGAGGACACTGTGGTGTTCTCAAGGGTAATGGACAGGTCCACTTTGCCGGAAGGTAGAGTAGCTCTGTCTTTTCAAGATTGAGCTTGAGGTGATGCGAAGACATCCAAGCACTGATCCAAGACATCCAAGTCAGCAAGACATTCAGAGATCCCAGTTGCGGTCTGCGTGTGAGAGGTAGAGTTCGGTGTCTTCGACATAGCAGTAGTTGGAGAAGCCATGTGAAGAGATTACAGAGCTAAGAGATCTTGTGTACAGTGAGAAGAGTAAGGGTCCCAACACAGATCCTTGTGAGCACAGCAGAAGAGAAGGATGAGGGAGGGAGAGATATCAGGTTACGACGAGATGCGATGCAGGTGGAAGTATAGAGGGAGAGAGAAGGAGACAAAGTGATGATCGGACACCGGGAGGGGGGTAACTGATAGTTTAGAGGCCAAGCAGGATCTGGTGAAGACAAGATCCAGAAGGTTTCCTGCCCTGTGTGTTGGAGGAGAAGGCGAGAGTGTGAGGTCAAATGAAGAAAAGAGATTAAGAAAGTCTGGTGAGCGTAAATGTTGAAGGGATGTTGAAGTCACAGAGGAGCGTGAGAGGTGTCCCATCCTCAGGGAAGAAGCTCAAGAGGACATCCATCTCACCTGGAGGGCACTCATCTCTACTCCTTCCTATACAGCTTTCATATGCTCACACCATTCTCGACCCCTCCTCCTAACAGATGTCCACACTTATGTGTCATGACTTTTATCACTGCGCTTGGAGAAAAAGTTGAGGTACTGGGCCCACTATAACGCTAAATAAGTATATTAACTCTTAACTCTAAGCTTTCACTCCTTAATCTTTTTAATGTGCAGTAGTCACTTTTCATGGGAACGCACAGTGAAAAATCAAAAGTATGTTTTAAAAAATTGGAAGTGACAACTGCCTGAACTTAGACTATAATTTATGCCTGATGCAAGAGGCTGAAAGAGCCTAGACAGAAATTAGTTGAGGACTGTCAGCAGAATGCACTTACTGTTTATGTCAGCTAGCTTGTGAAGTGTGGTTTGGGGAATCCCAGGACCTAGAAAGAAATACATTACAAAATACACTCACTGGCCACTTCATTAGGTACACCTAGCTAAACTTATGCAGTCGTATACAACAATCCTGTAATAAATCTCCCTTCATAATTGTTATAATGTTCTGTTTATGTTGAAACCCTTTAAGAGAGGTGGCTATTCATCTGTATGATCATTTTGGAGCATATAGTTAGTGGTTAGGGTTAGTTGTTAAACTGTATTGAACTGTTAAACTGTATTGAACACATAAGTGTTTGTGGTATTTAGCCTCACTGATTGAAATGAAGTGGCCACAATAATAGAAACTCGTGTCAGTACAACACAATACAATTCAACAGCACCACAAACTACAAACCTCCAAGATAATCATACAGTTGAATCGCCACCTCTCTTAAAAGGGTTTCAAATGTACTGTACATTACATTTGTGTAACCTCCATAGGTAATACAGTAGGAGCTGTTTCATGTGGGTCTACAGTCAAACTCAACTCAACTGAACTAACTAGAGGTCCATTATATGAAAGAACTAGAGAAACACTGCTTCCTTGGAAGCAAACGTTGGGCATACAGTATAAGTTCTGATCGTTTAGCATTAAATAGTCAGATTTCCGTGGTATGGGAACTGGGAATTAGTTCATTTTGTTGTGCAGAACTTAAGCAATATTTTGCATTTTAATGTTTTTAAGGCCAACTATATTAAGGTAGCTATCCTCAAGGGTTTAACAAACCAACTGAATAGAAGAACCAAATCTATGCAAATAGTGAAAGCATTTTATTTTAAACGGGCAATAAAGCACGGGACACGCTAACCTCTGTATGATTTGTATGGAAATTTGGCTATGAGTGTGACCGTGTCTCCATAACAATGAAGCATTACCTCTACAGTTGAGGAGAACGTGCTGATAGCTTGGGCTGATAGCAGCATCGTAGTACGAGCACTGCTGTGGAAACAGCGAGCAGGTGAGACAAGTTCTCTGAAATGGACGTGTGGAGGAAACCCTGACAGGAACACAGTGGACATGTCTGTCAGCAAATCTCTTCATATAGTTCTTGTAGCAGCCAGAGTAAAGGAAGTACCAGAGACGTAAAGAAGTATATTTAGACTTTAGATGTCCCACTTAAAAGGCCCACTAACCAATGTTGTAGACAAAAAATTAATATATGTTTTCTTAAATATGTTTTAATTCAGGCACATTCACTTCAGATGGAGTTATTTTAGGTCCCTCTGCCATGGAGGCCAACGTGGTTAGCACGTGGTAAGGTTAGTGTTGACTTACCTACATCTTCACCAGTAGGTGTTGGTATACAGTTCAAAGGCCACATTAGACAGGTATTTTCCAAATCGCTCAACCATATGTACCGTTCATGCATTTTCAAATGCTCCCATGTCAATCAAGGACTCTTTGCACTCTACGCACGCCCTTGCATTTCTGAAGCGTATTATTATGCTGCAAGAGTATATTATAAGCTCTACATGCGCATATTTATTGAACTTAACAGCAGAAATGCATTGTAGAAGGTTATGTATGCACCATACAACCGAGATTACTTAATTTCCGTATAGTCGGTTTATGTCCAGTTACATCCTCCGACCTACTGACTGGGAGTACAACACCTAGACCACTAGACTATCCTGCCTGCTTGGTATGTCTGCCTGCTTGTTGAGGGCTGGTGTTTACATCGAGTATAGCAGAGGTTGCAATGCAATACAATGAACCCTTTTTCTTTCTCCTATTGTTATTGTTTTTATATTCTATATGTTTTATTGTTAGCACTTTTCTGTTTTTAATCTGTAGCACTTTGAGATTAAATATAAAGTGCGTTACAAATAAAATGCATTGTTATTATTATTATTATTAATAAAATTAAATATTATTACAATGCGTGTCCATACAACAGAACCAGCTCTGCCTGGTAGTCCGCACTCCATCATGTGGAGGACAGAATAGAGTGTTCTGTCCTGATGGAGAGGGTCACAGTTTCTCCATCAACGGGGTCCAGTGAATGGAACTGAGCCACGTAAGCCGCGCAACACAGCATCTGTGTGCTTGTGTAGTTAAAGGGATGGTGTGTATTCACTGGCCACGGGGATTGGGGGGTATAGTAACATGTGGCACATGCGCATGTACGTGCATACAGTATGGAAAGAATATGGGTTTGATTAGTTGCTGTTGAAGGGGGATGGTGCGATAGCACCCCCATAACTCACAATGATCATCGCAGCTAGTTTGGAAACACAACAAATAAACTTGACCTGTTGCTCTTGTTTAGTTGCTATGATTTATTTTACAGTATTTAACTGCGTGAATTACCTGTAGAGGTGCCTTAGTGCTGGGCCGTTCTCTGCACTTAGGAAATATCTGCAGAAAAACAGAAAATTCAAGTGTTCTTTGAGAGTGCTCCCTTCACAGGGGACTTTATTGAGTCTGTATCGCATACTCACACAGACTCTGTGCTCTCATCGTAGGCCAGAATGTGTGAGGTTTCCCAGCTTCCCGAGGTCAGGTGGCAAAGGGTGGCCTGCTGGCCTTCGGACTGCGGATGAACGAAATATAACTGAAGCATAAAACCTGACCGTAAACATAACCTGCCATGCCTGTCCTCCACACAACACACACTGAATGTATAGTCCTCCTCTATTTCAGTTTTTTGTCCATTGTGAGCTCAATATTGCCTTTCAGAAATCACATTTAAAGGTACACTCCTCAGTTTCTGTTGGGGATTACATTGAAAGCAATGTTACGAAAGCATTGTTGTCTTGGTTTAAAAATCAGGGCACATGCTCCCCCCACACCTGAGCGCTGAGTGACGCGCACTCCTCCCTACAGCCCCCCTCTACTGAGCTCACTTATCATAAACAGTGAGCTATGGAGGGAATCTGGGAGACATCATCGAGGAATGTCCATCTAAAAATGCCATGAAAGCACATCTACTTTTTATTTTGTGAACGTATTAGTGCACTCAGAAATAAAGTGATTTCAGAATCCTATAAGCGCTATTATTTAGTTAATCGGGCAAGCTGTCAAAACAATCCACAAGCTCTTTGAAGGAAACCCCTCCATTCCACTGTCATTCTCTAATAGGTTTACCTGGTCAGATATCATGGTAATGTGGTTGAATGCTCCTTGTCCGCCGTGTTTTAAGGGCATGGTGATGAAGAACTTTGTGGCATCATTTGAGTAAATTGGCTCTTCATTCTATTGGGCAATTGAAAACAGATACATAAACAACAGATAAATGCAATCTCATGTACAGTATGCAGAACAAATACCTGCTTGTTGATCTGGAGGCAAAAGATAAAGGGTCTATTTGTTTTTTTTTCATTTCATTGCAGTAAATACAGTGTTTATGTGTCAAACTGTAAAAAATGCTTAATTTACAGTAAACTGTAATGGTTTGTTAGCAGTCCTGACACGGTAACCTTAAACACAAAAATAACAATACAATTCTACAGGAGTGTATACCTGACGATCAAGCCACTTCTCTGATGTCATCACGTGTTTCTGAATGGGGAAAAAGCTATTAGCACATTCGCTGCAGATGCAAATTAATGAACAATTCACAGAG
The DNA here is from genome assembly GCA_025447815.1 of Percopsis transmontana. NCBI lineage: Eukaryota > Metazoa > Chordata > Actinopteri > Percopsiformes > Percopsidae > Percopsis > Percopsis transmontana. The sequence continues at coordinate 10,244 of JAOEHI010038127.1, read as the reverse complement.
AGGAAATGTGATACTTTCACTGTGTCCTAACTGCCTGCACCAAGCCGAATTCTGAGCAGTGCCCAACTCCACCCTGTTCAATACTTAATGAAATTCTTTGTGTATTTCATGTTTATTCGGAACATGTTATGCTGCAGTAAAAGATCCTCATACAGTTTATAAACTTCCAAATACGACAGCCGGGACACAATCTTAATGCAACAGATGGCTTGTAGTAGAATGCAAATAAGTATTAAATAGGACTGTGTTGTCGTAAGATAGTTTCGGTAGAACATATAGAGGCATTTGTGGCTGGACTCGGAGTTTCCTGTTTTGGTAAAGGAGGATTCATCAGGTATTTTGAAGGCTTACTGTTAATTTGCTGCTTATTGAATTAATTTATAAGCCCAGGGAGAAGCGTCTGCAGAGTGGAGCAATAGTCTACAGATAATGTTTTAATAAGGTTTGGTTTAAAAAAAAACGAAATACTACTTTTAAGGGTATGGACATAATATATTGTTGTATTTTGATAGCAAGGATAGTGACATTAACTCAGGTGGCAGCCAGTGTTTCTCACCTTCACACAGTGTCCTGTGGTGACGTTACACAGCGAGAGGATTGACATGTTCTGGGGACGGTTCACCCACCGTACAGACAGCCTCTCCTCTGTCACCCACTTCACCATGGTAATGTAGTACTCACTAGGAAAACGACAGCATTCAGCAAAATCACATCTCGGGACATCCAGTAACGGTTTTATATGAAAATGCTTTGAAAGCGGAAATGAACTTTTGTTAAACCTTCGATTCTTCCGCTTGTTTACCTCAGTATTCCTCACAGTGACAGCAAAATATAATCTTAAATTCATGAACTATTCACTCACATTGTTTTTCAAAAACATACTTGCATACTGTGGGAGTGTGGGCGTTGTTTAGCCCTGTCTGTGTGTGGGAGGGAATGTTTGGAGTAAATTGAATAAATTTCATGATTATCTTCAAAGATGATCTTCGTCTATACTGGCAGTATGTTTTGGATAAAAAATGGCAATATAACTTAGATTACAATTATGAATGCATTTTACAATTAAAGACTGCAATTAGCATTTTATAGAGATTAGAAGTATGTTTGTAGTAAAAACAATAGTCAGTCAGTGGCAGATTCACATAATAAATAGTTGCTGGTCTAGAGCCTGATGCAGACGCGCTGTTACTGTAATTCATGGTGAGTGTCAGCAAAAGTACTTTATACTGAGATAAGGAAGCTAGGGAGTTGAGGGTTCGAAACGAGTTCAATTCCACTTTATACCTTTTTTCCAAAGTGTCAGGAGGTCGTAGTTCCGTTGTTTGGGACCTTCCGTCTAGAGACACGGTGTTTAGGCTGACACTTGGGTTGATTTGGCCCATCTAGAGAAATGCAGTACACAGCTACTATTATCCTCACAGATCTTCTCAAAGTCCACTCTGCGTAACAGTAATAATGTAGTTGATGCGTTGCACCAATAGCCATCTGCGCTATGTAATATACTGTAGTAGACTTGTTTTCTATTTTTATGTGCTTTCATGTCGAGCTACGCCTCTGGTGACAGAGAATATAATGAAGAGATAATTCAAGGAAGAAAAAAAACTGAGTTGCCGTATCTAGTCCAACCCCTGGGGCTAGTCAATTGTTTTCCCTCCATTGAACCTCCTTCAAAAATACAGCTCATTAGACTGCCTGACATGAAAAACCACATATTGTATATCGTATTGTATCACAAAGATGACAGTAAGGTTGGCATTGTGGCTTATCGCTGTTCCTTGTTTATGTTTTTAGCTAGCATAGCATGTCCAGGTTGCATTTCCTCTTAAAGATGGACTCCATTGCATTATCGCACCCCTAGATCCCTAGCTCAGTGTCAAGTTTAAAACGCAACTGTCCACAAAAGTGTGTTTGGTTGTAGGGAGAGGGATTGAGACCGGGTGTGAGTGTATGAGCTCTGTATGGGGAGGAGTAGAGATGAGTGACAGCCATTCAGCACCACGTGTACTTCCAGGCATAAATTAGGGAACGTACCTTTCTTGGTCAGTTATATATTATCCATTCAGATTCTTTTTGAACAACTTTAAATGCATGTTTTTTATATATTTGGGGTTCTTTGCGGTAAGTCTGGAACATATATCTACCTGCATCTGCTACCTATAATACCTTTTGGGTATTAATACTTTGTGTGAGTTCATAAGTGCTGACCAAGAACAACTAGCGAACACCACAGCCCTGCTGAGCACTGCGTCAATGTTAGCAGAGAAATTAAATCCACGCTCTGTTTACTCCTATAAAATAATACTTGACCCTGCTCAAGGGTATGGCCAACTCTGAGTATAAGTGACTCGGTTTATGTCTGTATGTGTGTTAGGATGTGTGCATGTGTAACTATGACACGGTGAGCTGGACAGCATGATCAAGCTGCATTCTAATAATGAAACACCCCCTGTTGAGTTATCACTAATCGTTAACTTGTCCTCCCCATGCGGTGGTCAGGTTTAGAGATCCCGCCGACAGTCTCCTTCAAAGGGAGGGAGTAGGCGCCAGTTGGAATAAAACACCACACGGTTTCACTAAGCCCCGCAAAGCCAGGAGCCAGCTGTGCTGTTGTATTATTCATCGTACCTATGGGACACAATGAAGTTGTAGCTTTTAACTGGGAACTTAGGCTCTAACTTCATAGTCAAAAGTGCTTTGGAGTTCCGCCCATGCCTGCAGGATCTTTTTTTAGATGCAGGCGACTCAGCTGTAAGGTTAAATGTATTCTGATGCTGACTCCGTGACAGTGCTTTAATTCACTTTACAGTAAATTACATCGAGACAATAAGTCTCGATTTACTGTTGTCTGTTCAAGCCATGCTCAATTGATTTTCCCAGATAAAGCAGAAAATGTAGTGTTTTTTCAATACCAATAAACCCCCAAGTAGAGTTTAGCTTGGCTCCTGTAGCTCCTAGCTGAAATACAGTTCCCATAAGGCTGTTTGTGCAAACCTTATGAAGAGTTCCTGGTTCAGCAATACCTTCGGATAGGGGTAGTGTTTCCCTCTGGGATAGAGAGATCCTGTGAAGTGAGGCAGAGTCATGTTGGGGACCAGGCTGTTGTTGATGGTGAGGTAAGCCAGGCTGAAGCCATCTGGGGACCACCAATGAGACACCTGTGTGTGCAGCACCTCCTCTGTATGAAACAATTACAATTACAATTAGGTCATTTAGCAGTCGCTTTTATCCAAAGCGACTTACAATTACATGGTGCAGATAGGGGTTAGGCATCTTGCTGAAGGCTCAAGGATGCTTACAGGTAAGCCGACTCTGGGGCTTGAACCCACTACCTTCCGGCTTGGAGTCCAACACCTAGAACCCTAGACTATCCTGCCCCACTACCAAGCGGAAACAGTCAAGGCCTCACTAGAACCACACTATGAGAGATGGTAGATATTTTGGGGGTGGGAAAAAGGTGAAATTCTTTATTTTGACTTCAATTTTATCTCACTTCATTCAGTTTGGTGTAAATCAATAAGATAATTGGCTGAATCTTCGACTGGTTGACAGTTAAGGGATTGCTTGGTTTTTCCTGACTGACTTGAGTGATTTACTGAACAAACACAGAGCCTGGCTCTTGATGGGTTTCAGCTCACCAGCTTTATGAAGTGGAATGATATGTTTTAATAGAATTGATGGTTTTGATATTGCACATCTTCAGCCTCACTTAACAGCGTCAATCTTGTTTAACAGTAGGCCTACCTTACTGGAAGTGTTTTAATGAGGGACATGAATTTAATTATAGATTTACAACATTTGAAAGGTGGAATATAATGATATTAAAGCCATGATTCAGATATTAGGTTTGTTTTTTTTGTAAATCCAGAAATATACTCCAAAAGTGTCCATCATAATTTATTTTCTTTGACTGTTAGAAGAGTAGATTAGCAACGACGTTAGCAGCATGGTAGCTACAAAAGTCTCAAATACAGTTAACAGGTAAAGTTAAATATTAATGCATGGAAAGAAAACTTCACTCCAAAACATCACAGCTCATAATTTTTTTTATTACATTTTTTTATGGCTGGTATAGATTTGTTTTTTGTTTTGTCTAGAGAGGTAGCCTAAAATACACTACAATCAAACTCAAAATTTCTCTATCTTCATGGATCCTGGATATGGTTTGAATTCTCCAACACTTAAAGGGACTGTAAAAGCAAGATACAGTAGGTGTTTTAGATAATTAGATCTCTTGTCAGGTTGAAAGCAGGCAGCCTTATGCTGTAAATGCTACTACAGTTTGTGATGTCACAAAACATAGTAGCCAGTCATTTAGAAGGTGTCAACTGTCCTGCCCAACAAGTCTGAGGGGTGAGATACTGGATGTGTCCACGCCAAGCAGACCCAGCCAGTGGCCATGAGGTCTAATCAGGCGGCTCTGTCTTTAGCCCTTTAAACAAGACAGGCTTTGCCATGACCTGCTCTCTTACCCTCATACAGCCAGTCTGAGATGCCGTTATAGATGACTCCCTCCTTCCCGGAGGACGTGAGCCTCCAGGAGCTGCTTTGGACATCTGTTTGATAGTAAATGTTGTTTTCAAATATGTAGATCTGTGAGAAAAAGGTGGACTAATCAAAATCGGAATATTTTTATAAATTATTAGAATATACGATTTACTCTCATGAGTATATATGTATACATACACACAAGCTTACGCGAACACAATTCAGAACTTAAAACATTCGAGCATACAGTCTACTAATACATACTGTATGATTAAGTATAAGCACAAGTGTATTTGCAAATGCTAGATGCATACGCGCGCACACACAAAATCACTGAGACATGCAATTTGGAATAATTTAATTGATGTTAAATTAGTATGGTTTATATTGTTACGGTGATGGATGTATAAATAATTTTGGTTGCTTGCATTCTAAGTGTGGAATTTTGCCAGGTGGGTTTTCCTGATCCAGATTGCATATATTGGAGTCAAAAAATGGCAGTGTAAAATCCCCTGTAAAATTATTTTTCGAAACGGCGAAACATTCCTCCAAGGTGCAGCGGTGATCATAAACTATCTTGATGTGGTCATCTTTTGTTTTTTTTTAACTCTCCTTCAAGTAAATTGAGGAAACATATTTAACAGGTAGCACATAGAGGATGTGTCTACTAATACATAGGCTTATTCAAAGGAAGGCCATGAATAATATCTTCATCTGTACAATGCGACAATGTTGACAAATTTACAGCCACAGCGCCTGCATAATGAAAACCACTTTGTCATTAGCAGGGTGAGTCTACCCTGTAGGGCATTCTGGGAAACGAGATTCCACTGGGGCAGGAATAAATACTGCGGAAACTAGATAAATATGCTATCAAATGTTTAATTACTTCCCATGTCTACACTGTCGGGAATAATGGACTGATTATTCCTGCTTAATACTATCTGCATGGAGACATTAGTCATATGGAGAGGTTTTCTAGCCAACAATATGTCCTTAAGCAACCATTTGATTAGTGTTCTCATTATTAGCTTTCTACAATGTAATTAGTTAATCTTGGGGGAGTTTTTTATTGTGTCAGAAACAGTGTTAGATAAACATTTACCTCGGGGCAGATAAGATTCTAAATGATGTACACAGTATGTTTCTTTACATGGCTCAGTCTTGTAAGGATGATTTTTAGATTTGTTTTGGCAGAGCCAAATATTTTTGCTAAGTGCCATGGTCGTAAGATACAGTCAGAATTTAACAATTTAAAGGAACATGAACCCTCTTATTCCCATATTTCTGTCCCAGCTCACAAATGTCAAGTGTGGTTGGCTGTAGGGGAAGGGGTAGAGAGTGGTGCCAGCCACTTAGCACTCAGGTGTGGGAGGGGCATTTTTGTAACAATTCTTTCAACCAAAGGGGTAATTCTTTACCGAATTAGCTACCGTTTTAACTAGTGAATTAATTGTCATTACAACGGCACAACTCTATGTTAATTTATTTCCACACTTCAGATAATCAGTTTAGGCAGCCCAAATAAAAACCTTCTCCCTCTCAATTTAAGCAAGGTTAAAACTTCTCAGGTTATTAGATACTTATTGTCTTGTCAGAAAAGAGTTTCTCGATGAGAAAGTTGCTATAGCAGTATAATGTGTATTTCTACGGCAGGCAATGCTGGAATTTAACCTCAGTACACAGTGAAGTTGGCTTTTATCTAACTGTGGAGAATTACATGCTCAAATGAACTGTTGGGTGCTTATCAGCTCCACTGAAGTAGAGCTACAAATTTGTACTGAAGATGAACAGAGTTCAAGTTTCTGCTAGGCAGTCTTTTAGATAGGTGCTGAGACTCCAATAGTATTTGTAAATGGAATCTTCAGTCCAGGCTTTGGACTAGTACTAAAGTAGCAAAGTTGGACTCAGAGGAGATAAAATAGTTATAAATTGCACAGACCAAAGTCAAATAATGCCTCCAAGTATTTTTTAGACTATTTTGTTTTTTGGACCACAATTGGACTGTGGGTAAAAGTTTGGGGAAGTGCCTCCATCTATTTGAAAAACAGTTCTGTACGTTGTATAAAACTTTTGTTAGCTGTTGGATAAATTCCACCTGCTAGATTCTCAGGTAGGGTGAAAATGCCAGGATTGAATATTAAAGACCATTTGCTCAAAAACTTCCAAAATTATAATATAACCATAACAAACATCTATTTTATGTATCACCACATGCCTCCATAATACAAACAGGTTATCATTTCAATATCTCCATGTCTGTTTTTCCTGACTTATGTTTTGGTCAGCCTATTTAATCTTCAGTGACTAGCTTGGGAAGAACAAATATTAAAAACCAAAACAAAACCCATTTGTTATGCATCATGACACACTCCAAGTGGTAGTCTGCATTCACAGCTAGTATTATTACCCCATCTCAATAGTTTTAAAACCTCTTCTTGTGGGCAGTGTTGCTTTCATATGTAGTGTATACATGCAGAATCCCTGCTCGGTGTTCAATTACCATTGAATCTCATTTAGCAGAACCTGCAGTGGCATATTGTCTTTTATGGTAGTAGGCTGAATTATCATTGCATCAACACAATCGAAGACAATTCTACAAAAGTGGAATGATTAATGCCAGTGAAGGGGACATTTATTGAAGTTATTGATTGACACTGTAAATAATTTTTGGAAATAGTTAATTGTAGCATGGTTGAAATGGGATAATGTAACCTAACAAAAAACAATAGTGTGTGTGTATAATATCAATTGTTGTAATAATTAGTATACTTGTCCAGTTAAAACATGACAAGTTTGATTTATTGTAATATATAGAAAGCCAAACGGAAGTATGTGTGTTGGAGTCTAATGATGTGTCCGGATTGGTTGGTGGTATGGTAGAGAGAAGAAGAGACAAGGAGAAAGAGGAAGAGACGAGAGGGAAGAAGTCGGGTTTTGGTAGCAGAGCAACTAGCTATTGTAGTTTTAAGAAATAATGTTTATGTCGCGTGATGACTCATTCCTAAAGTGTCAATTTGATATTTTGTAGGGATTGTGTTTAGTGAGCAGCAGAAAAATCCAGCAAGGAGTTTGTTAAGTTGTTTCGCGGACTATAAACGTTAAACGCAGTATCGGTGTATCGGTGCATAGCAGAGTGAATAGCCAAAAGGACTTGATTTAGCTAGCCAAGCTAACCAAGAGTGATGATGAAAACATTTTGCTGCAATCTGTCATTAACACATTATTTTGTTAAAAAATATCGCTATTTCAGTCGTGCCGTGAGATAATTTGCTTTCTACACACAACAAGAAAATCAATAGAAGCAATTGTGCTCCCCTGAAACCCATAAGAAGTGATGTGTTTCAACATTTTTAACCAATGGGACAGGATGTGTGACATTTTGGCAGTTTTAACTTGACACTTGCCAGAGAGTGAACCAAATGGAGATAACCGGTGGAAATTAGAGCATGGGAAATAACGAAGGTAAAAAGTCACAGACAGACAGACAGCAGCTTTACAATAAAACCGTTGTTGCTGAACCAGTAGTCACTGTACTCACTAGTTGTTGGCCGTGAACGCCCCAGGAGGCAAACTGGAGCACAGAATCTGACACCTCTGGAGGGTTCAGCTCCCGCACCTCTCTAAAGCAGAGGTTAAAACACTGGTTACACACCGACCACGACATAATGGAGAAGGCCTAGAGGTGCTAGTGTCAAGGTCGGGTCGGGACCTGGTCGTCTGGAGGGAAAACTAAGCGTTCTGTTGTCTAACGGTGGTAATATAAAGGCCTTCCACCTGGGAGCCCAGCAAGACAGTGACACAAAACCTGAAGGTTTCCCAGTCAAGGCACCCTCGCGCTCATTTCGTCATTTCGTCATTACGTCTGCGTTAGCGCCACCGCCGGCCTTGCGCCATCCGGAAACTAGAGCCCTGAGGCTTCAGAACAAAAATGCTACGAATAACCTGATCAAAATCCAGAGCAAAGCCACATTTAGATATTGATGCAGTGAGTTTCAGTATATCATGAATACGGAACTACATTAAGTGCTCAGTTGCATCAGCTTGTTGTAAAGGTGGATTAATTGCGTGGCGTGTCTCTGAGGAAATAACTTTTTCACACAGGGCACTAGTTGTTGCATAGGTTTCATTAACAAATTAAATATCTATCAACATTGTTTTGTTATCTACACACTAGCAGATCACGAAAAAAGATATTTGCACATAGACTTTGAATGTCCAAAATAAAACTACATTTACTAAAGTAATGAGAACACAGAGGAATAGGAACAATTTCATTGGTCCAAACCCATAACCTATTCTCATTGGCTGAGGATTTTTGGCAGTGTTTTCAAATAGGTTTGCGACTGCCAAGCAATAAATATGTGTCCCTGCAATGTATGGCAGTAAAATAACTTAATATTGAAGCAGGTTGGGGTTAGGCATTTTTCTCAAAGATGCTTATGTAACCGGTCCAGTCCCGCACCTGAATCGAATCCGGATCCCCGGTGTGGGAGTAGGACATGTTAGCAAGGGAGGCTAAAACCTAATGGGCACTAGCATCTGTCGCTAGCACATCTCTTAAGGTTTCGGGGAGTGAGGTTTACTCTGCACAGCTCAGGACCTCACTGTACTGCTGGCCTCCGTTACACTTACAGCCCCATTCTGGGGCTCGAACCCCCAAACCCTGACCCTTTCAGCTTGGAGTCACCCAGATCGCTAAACCATCCTGCCCCCTAGACAGTGCAGTGCACAGGCCAGGGCTAAGCACTGTGTGTACATTAGGTCTTAATAAACAGAAGTACCGGTTCAATAGGCCTGCATTCATGTTTGGACTGTGTGTGTGTTGTTACTCACCTAGTTTGCAGGTTGTAGATCAAGTACGACGCCAGGAAAGAGTGTTTGTATACCTGGAGCATAATCGACAGGAAAACAAACATGTTTGTCATCAGTCTATAGTGATCAGTAGGAATGCAAGTGTAACACATTTAAATGGCTGCACATATCAAAGGGACATTACCACTGCATTGTATTTTATAATATAATGCTTTTGGATCTTGTTGACCCCATTGTGTCAAATCTGTCACATTTATAAAATGTTTTTTCTATTGCACCACATTTACAAACTTGAGTGTTGGGGGCGAGCACTACTTTCCCACCTCCAAATAAAATGAGCATAGAATATTATTTCACAAAGCTTTTATTTCTGCATTTGTTGAGATAGTGGTAAAATACCTGAGCGCCTCTGCATAGCAATCAGCACGTGCATTAGCATAACAATATTACAGTAAGCTCACCCCAGAGCATCATGATAAATACTGCCGAAGCGCCCCACTCCCGTTAACCAAAGCTCAATTGTGCATGGAATGGAATCTGCTTGGCTGATGTACCTGCTATCCAGCCTTCACTCTTAATTTGGACTCCTCTCTCCACTGCACAGAAGAATTCTCCCGAGAATAAAAAATGGCAATGTGACTGGGTTTTTATACTTAAAAAGATGTCAGTTGTGCTGAGCAGATTCACTTGATAGGTGACTGAACGATGACTTCTTGATAAGGCTGTCGGAGCCGTTTAGCACATGAGGATGTGTGTCGATATGGGAACAGGCCTCTCGGTTTTATGAGAGACCGAATGGAGTGTAGGTCAGCGCTCAGGTGTGGGAGAGGGATGCACTCCCGGAGTTTCAAATCAATACAACAGAGTATTTACAATTACAATTAGGTCATTTAGCAGACGCTTTTATCCAAAGCGACTTACAATTACATGCTGCTATTACATGG
>JAOEHI010038116.1:0-22579 GCA_025447815.1 Percopsis transmontana | reverse complement strand
GAGCTCGAGGCGATGTCCTCCGCCGCAGCCGCGTACACGGTGTCCGCCGCGGGGTGATGAGCGAACCCCCCCCCGAGCTCACAGTGACATCATTACACACAGACGGCTCGATAGGGCACCTCGCGCTAAACCACCAGCGGCCCTCTCGCCACTGATCGCTTTAATTGATCCTTTTAAAGAGTTATTGATGAGAGAGGGCAGATGCCTCTGCAGCTCTCGCCACCAGTCGGAACTCCTCGGAGAAATGCTTTGTTGGTGAAATGACGTTTAGGGTTCTAGTTTCTGGATGGCGCAAGGATGGTGGTAGCGCTAACACAGACGTAGTGATGATTTCGTTGGGCGCATGGTGGTTTTTCTCTCGCCTGGGCGTGTTTGTGTATGTTATGTTGGCCTATTTAATCAATCATTTAACTAGTGACTACTGTCCTTAACCTTTTTAATCACAAAACCAAATATATGCACATGTATATATGCACAATATATGTCTTCTTACATAAAACCGTCAGTGTGCGTCATTACGCATGGAAAACAACATGACGACGGGGATTTCAACATTTCAATCAACCTCATTCTACCTGAAAGGACGAGCTGATTGCCTAGGCCAGGGGTTTTCAAAGTCTTGAGACTGTGGCCCTAGGAAAAAAAGCTAGGAAAAATGTGCCCCCTCATCCCCCCTTAGTTACTTGCTTAGTTTGCTTTATTCCTGTATGGGATCATGATGTTGTTATTTGATCATATATACACTCAACAACTGAGCCAAGATAGCCTAATATTGCTGTTTGACATAACTTCAGACAACACCAAATACATAAATAAAGGTCTGTCCTAGGGCATTTATTAGTTTCTGACTCTGGGAAAGTGGAAAACACAGTAAAACTCCACAAAACTACTGTATCTCTTAAATCTCTTTAACCAAATCACACACATTTAGGCTATTCTATGTGATCTCCTTGTAAGAAGTAATATAATAACTAATTTACTAACTAAAAAACATTTTTTACTTCAATTCACTGAGCCTCCCCTGAAACTGTCTGGAGCCCCCCTGGGGAGGCCCGATTCCCACCTCTGGCCTAGGCTAATAGATCTGTGATGACAACTATTTAAGGTCTCCTGCTGTGTTCGTAGAATGCGCAGGAAAGACCTTCGGCGTCCATTATGAATTTGGCAGTCGCCATGACAGAGAGCGCGCTGCTTTTAAAGGGAATCAGAGGAGCTGATTTGATTGCCGAAAATTGAAGACAGCCCCCACAACTAATAATGTATTCATTCTAATCCAAACCTTTTACAACTGTGTCGCCATTGCGCCCGATTAACGCCATCGCCACATGTCCCGAAATTAACATAAAGGTATTGGCCACACCTTAGATTGATTTGCGCCGTGAACTTGCACAGCGCCTCCGCCTACGTCTTGACCCCGAAACTAGGGCCCTCAGTCTTAGAACAACAAACCTGCTCTATTAAGAGCAATGCTAAACAAAAGCTGGCTTTTGAGTTCATTGTAACTAGGCTACTGGACATATATGCATATATTCTGAGGTTAATTCTCATATTATTCATATTATTATTATCAACAGAAATTCGGCTGTAGTGTGTGATCAAGACCAATTTTTTTATTTATTTCTCTATAACACATTACAAATGGAAACTGTCAGGAAAAAGCAGCAGGGGGTTATGGGATACAATGGGATATCATAGAGGTGAATGGCTTGCTCCTGTTGAATCTGATGAAGATCCTAGAGGGGATCCAGTCTTATAGTCCAATAAATGTGTATGGAGAGCAGTTCTGTGTGTCTCCCATGACGTTCGGAGACGCCGGAGCGAAGCAAGGCTACATCGCTCCAGACAGCTTGTGACACAACGTGTCATATCCATTCTCTTAGGCCTCAGACAGCATTGTGTGTCAACAGCCGACAGAAGGGCAGCAGGCCCTGAAACAGGCATGACACACTTCATTATGTGACTGACTTGTCACGGAGAAGCTCTTTTTTTCCTCATGCCCAAAAAAAGATCAATATTTGATGCGTGTTATTTAGCGTGACTGTACAAAAGCACGGGTTCAGCTAATGAGATAAGTGGGCTGACGCCATCCATTATGGATAGCAGCTCATGCATCATGTATCCCAGTCTAGCAGTCAAAAAGTGGCTTCCTGTCAAACACTGTGACATGTTGCTCAGCTGTCAGTCAAAGCCCTACTGACACACACACACACATATATATACATATCCATGCAACAGAAATGCACACACACATTCATGTACCACACGTACACACACATAGATGCATAATCATGCATAGTGGAGTCTACTGCGACCTCTCTCCTTCTCCTAACACCCCCATATCTAAAAATGAATCCCAGTATCTCTTCAGGAATTAAAATATATTCCTAGTTTTGCTCTAATGCAATGCTAAATCCCTGTCTCTGGCCCAGCGTAGAGCTGTGCAGGTCTGTGTGAATTCTGCTATCCATGGGGGAGTCTATACCTTATCTGTTAGCACAAAACATCCCTCCTTCTCCCTCTCTCTCTCTCCCTCCCTCTCTCTTTCTCCCTCTCTCTCTCTCTCTCTCCCCTCAGATTGCTGTGAGTTATGTCTGTTCAGTCTTTGTCTCCCCTCCACCTTGAAAGCCTCTCACTTTCCATGAGGCAGGCAGAGGGGAAACGCTGGCCAAGACACTTCCCTGATGTGGCAGAGCGAGTGTGTGCGCCTTCAAGCAAGGATGGACCAAACACACACACACACACACAGCCAAGCACACACACAGCACAGCCACACACAGCCACACACAAACCCACACAGATCCAAACCATACAAGCCCACATAGACACAAACCACACAAATCAAATCACCACACAGAGGGAGCAGCGAGCGGTGAACATTAGGCACCATTTGCATACATCTATGAAGGAAGTTATCCATAATTCATCCATCTATCCTGTACATCTGGCACCAGACACTGTAAGTGTTGCAGAGATCCCCTTCAAGAGAGCAGGAGGGAGGGGAGCTCGGTAATAGGGACTCAATCAAACACCTGCTATCCAATACACCACATCATCCAATACTAGTGTCGCAGTCGCCGGGATAGCCCTGCTGCTTGTACAGCAGGGCATGGCAGCAGAACACGCATAACAAAATGTTACACGTTGACAGAAAGAGACAAAGGGTCTATTAGTGCACGGCAGATGGCGTTCTGCCACACGCACACACATACACACCTGCTAAAACACATGTTGGCTTTTCACAGGTGCACACACGTCATGCACAGTAGCGAAATGTGTTGCATCCCTTCTGTGTGACGTTTAATAAATAGCCTACAGTACATGTTACATATACATGTTTGACTAGCCACTGTAATGCTACTATCAACAGTACTATCAGCAGAGCCAGATAAGGACAAACAACAAGAGGGGTTCTGCAACGCCTGGAGTCGTGCCAAGCAGTAGCGCCCCCACCCCCTCCACTGAGACCTCGCCGGTGTACTGACCACCGGCCGACAGCCGCCCAACAAACCAACGCACCCCAGCATCACACCGGACACTAATTGTTGACGAGGGATTGTGTACACCTGTGTGGTTGGATATATAGGTTGGGAGAATTCAATGTCGGTTATAGTGGTTGTGACACTTTTTTATCGTTACTACGTTTATGCCTCCGTTTGCTATTGCAAAGTCTAGTTATTTAAGTTACAGAGCTTAGGCTTGTTTACTTCATACGCACCGTCTCCTGTGCCAATCTATTTCTCCGCGACTACACTACAAGACTATACACCAAGACTTCACAGAATAACCCAACTACCTAAATGAGTGCAGCGGACCAAGAAGGCACCGGGGCCGGTCAGATCCCCAACGCGGCACTTCCTGCTCCTGACGCCGGGGAGAGCGGCCGTCTAATGAAACTACAAATCCATTTTTTTACCAAATGATGAAAGTAAAAATAAAATAAAGTCGTCAGCCATCCACTCAGATGTAATCATTTTCAGCAGTCATTTTTAGCAATCATTTTCAAACATCTGCATAAAGCAATGAAACCTTATGCTGTCAGCAGACAGATTTCCATTTCTTCTGCCACAGGTGAGATATTTTATCCCTTTTAAATGATTATCTGGAAAAAAACACATACACCTTGAGTGTAAAATACATTACTGGACCTCTTGGAGTAAAACTAATCCAGTTAGAGCAGTGCTTAACAATCTTCACACCTTAACTGTGAATTTTCAAGGGGTGACCCCGAATAGTCGGCTATTCAACAATTGGATCTGAGGAGCCTGACAAATTTGTAAATAACTCATGTGCTGTTAATCAATCTCCTTGGTGTGCCTTAATAAATCACCATGGCAAAGGCATTAAATTGGTTGAACCAATCATAACGAACCATTGATGTCACACGATAATAGCGGAACAACTCAATCTTATAAATATTAAAGATAGGGGTGGACTGGTTATCTGGCATACCGGGCATTATCCAGATGGGCCGACGCACCTTGGGGCCGATGACTGGCCTATAAAGCAGGGACCGCGGCCCATTGGTTAATTTTTCTATACTGACACAGGGCTGGCCCAATCAAATCTCTTAGGTCCCAGCCCTCCCCCTCTGTCCTCTCTGTTTCTCGTGTCAGATGCTGCGGCTCAGAGGGGGTGCAGAGAAATTGCGGGCCAAAATAAATTAAAAATCTAGACGCGGATGCCGCCAAATGTGCAGAAATAACAGACATGTTTGCTGCAGGGGCTGCAGTAGCTTCAATATCTACAGCCCTCGATATTGTGGTGGAACTTGAAGGAGGAGAGGTGGCTGGCCATGGCCACTGCCAGGAGGAGCAGGAGCAGGAGGAGACTGTAGCTGAAAAGGTAAGCATGGAGTAGCTTCATGATTAACAGGGACTCACAGGGAGGGAGCAGGGAGGTAGTGTGTGTGCCATGCCATGATGACGATGATGATAAGATAATCATAACGCTATCATAAAGTGACACCGTGCTGGTGGTCACTCAGTCAGTCAATGTCAAATAGAGCAGCATAAGCTACACTTTTTGGCATTGTTTTTGTAGATAGCACAGCTTAGTTCCCTAATGCTGTCTTAACTTCACGAGGATGATTACGATTCCCTCTTTCACTTGAGTGACTACGACTTCTGAGAAACGCCACCCTTTCCGTGCCCCAAAGACTTAACAGGACCATGTGCGTTTGTCCGTAGGCTAACATCAGCTTGGCAGCTCTCTGTTTAGCCTGCTGTGCCCAAGATGCATCTGGGATATCTCTATTCTCTTGGGCATGCTAGTTCAAGATGGGTTAATGTTACTGGCTCAATAGAATTAACATTTTTGGACTTCTGTACGAGTTTATCTCAATGGCATTTATTTTAATTTGTATGTGGATAACATTTTTAAAGTCCTTATAGGAAATGTATTGTACTCAGTCATGTTGAATTCAGACTTGTGTTAACTAACTAGCATGACTCGCTCTTTGACATAATAAATTAATTGTAATTTTATGGTTTGTAATTTTATGGTTTTATAACAATCAGTTTTATGCCTACACAAAAAATTCACTTTTTGCCTGGGGGCAGGATAGTCTAGTGGTCTAGGTGTTGGATTCCCAGCTGAAAGGTTGTGGGTTTGAGCCCCAGAGTTGGTCTACCTGTAAGCATCCTTGAGCAAAATGCCTAACCCCTATCTGCTCCATGTAATTCGCTTTGGATAAAAGCATCTGCTAAATGACCTCATTGTTGAGGTACTTCAGCCTACTATTCAGAAGTTAACTAGCTAATGTTATTTTGTCAACTTAACAAACGTGATGCTGACAAAATAACGTTAACTAGGTTCCCTTGATAAAGGGGTGCGAAAAGGCTGTATCTCTGTAGCTCTACTGTGTTAATATGTATACCTGCTTATGATTTTTTTTGTTTCCTACAGGAACCAAAAACAAAACAAAAGGTTTTCATTTTTAACAACAGGTAACAAAGTTGTCCTATGTTTATTTTCAGCCAGGTATGGTGGTAACTATTAGGATATATATGGTATGGATTACTGTTATTACTATCTCTGGGGTAGCTCTCCGCCTGCAGTAATTTTCAATTGTTTGGGGCTGCTGTCCAATGAGCATGCACCTTCACGTGGTAGGCCCATGAACTGTAAGTCAAACTCAAACAAACTGTCATGACCAGGTCCCGCCAGCAGAGGCAGTCTCTCTCTCGCTCTCTCTGATTGTAATTGCAGATATGCTTGCAGGTGTACAGACGTCTCAGCTGTGGCTAATTGACCATCACTTAAGCTGGTCACCAGCCGACGCCAGATCGTTGATTCAACTACGCGTTAGTCAAGCCTCGCTCCTTTGCAATTCTAAACTAGTTAGCCGTGTTTTTGCCTTCTTGTGTTTTTGACCCTGATTCCTCGTTGTTTTTCTCCTTAGTTGCCCCTGCTTACCTCCTGCCCGCTACCTGCCTGCTTCCCTGGTTTTACGACGCTCGCTGCCTAGTCCTCCTGTGCCTTTGCTGTTCTCCCCTCAACCGCCTGGTTTTCCGACGCTTGTTTTTGTCCCTGGTTATTCGCCCGCCTTCACCTCTGGATCCTCTGCCTCTGTTCGCCTATCCCGGACTACGACCCACGCCTGTCCCTGTTTCACCTTTGAGTCTCCCCTTCTTGGTACCGTAGCCCTACTCAACGTTTTCCTGTTGCCTACCCCAGCCTGCCCCCCACTACGTTCTAGAGCTCGATAAATAAAACCTGTTAACTGCCTTTCTGTCTTCCGTTGTTTGTGTGCCTGCGTCTGAGTCTTACCTGCATTCCTGACACAAACACCATTAATTTAATTGCCCTATCACAACATACAAAGATCTAACTATTACTCCTCTCTAAACATTAATATAAAACAAAAAAGTGATCTATTAACTGTGTAAACCTTATGCAATATTCATCATTAATATTTGGATACTTAATCTGTATGAACTGAAAAATTTCTATTTTTTAAATTAAATAAGATGGAACAGTTCATTGCTTGTAAATGTTGTTACCGTAAATGTTCCACTAAGTATGTATACAATACATGCAACTATCTCTCTACATTGAGATATTTGCTGTCCATTGGTGTGGAGTTCACAGGCAACATTTTGACTTACTTGTATATTTGTAGGCTATACTTAAATTCTATTAAATCATTTGAAATGATACTTTGATTTCTAGCAGAGCTTTTTCTTTGACAATTACTTGTAGGCTACTTCTATGAGATCAGTCAAGACCGAGTCAGTACACTAGTGCACTTGCACTGGTACACTTGTCCATAGCACTTACTACTCAGCTTTGTAGGGGTTTGGGGGAATAGTACAGTAGGTACGTATATTTAAGGAGACCGCAAGGATGGTGTACGACCAATTGTGGTGGGCCGTCTGGGCCAAAAATGCTAGGGCCAATATTTTGTCCTAGTCCAGCCCTGATCAAAGATACTACATTTTGCAGGAGCCAGTAAAAGTCCACAAAATCTACAGACTTACAGTATATGGGAAAGTATTTCTGCAAACATCCAGTGAACATGGGGTTGCACTTCATCCTGCAACACCTTGACCAGCCAGGGACCTACATCAGGATCCTGTTTGTGGACTTCAGCTGGGCGTTTAACACTATCATACCTGAAATCCTCACCGCAAAACTCTCTCACCTCACTGTATCTCCTGCCATCTGTCAGTGGATCTCCAGCTTCCTGACTGATCCCACTGCTCTTCTCCCTCTACACAAATGACTGTACCTCCAAGGACCCAGCTGTAAAACTCTAAATTTGCAGACGACACCACTGTCATTGGGCTCATTCAGGATGGTGACGAGTCTACATATCGGCAAGAGGTTGATAAGTTGGGGCTCTGGTGCAGTCAACACAACCTAGAACTAAACACTCTAAAGACTGTGGAGATGGTGGTGGACTTTAGGAAGCACCCCACAGTGCTGCCCCTCCCACCCCCCCATCACAATATCCAACAGCCCAGTGTCAAATGTGGACTCATTCAAGTTTCTGGGCTCCATCCTTTCCCAGGATCTGAAGTGGGAGTCCAACATCACCGCCATCCTTAAAAAGGCTCAGCAGAGGATGTACTTCCTTCGGCAACTGCGGAAACATGGCCTGAAGAGCGGTTGGCCATCTTCTACACTGCTGTCATTGAATCCATCCTCTGCACATCCATCACAGTTTGGTTTGGGACAGCCACAAAACAGGACAAACGCAGACTACAACACACAATTCGGACAGTTGGAAATATCATTGGTGCCCTCCAGGACTTGTACACTGGTAGGACCAGGAAGCGGGCAGAGAACATCACCAAAGACCTCACACATCCTGCACACACTCTCTTTAACCTCCTCCCCTCTGGCAGGCGCTACAGATCCCTGCGCACAAAAACAAACAGACATAAGAACAGCTTCTTTCCCACTGCCATCACTTTACTGAACACTTGATGTGTGGGGTCATTCCCACTTTGGCCACTCACCCACTTCTCTACACATTAAATACTTACCATTCCAATATGCATCTTGCACACTACTTTTCACTATTACTTTTTGCACTTTACATCCCACTCCTTGTCTTGAATATTATGTCTTAATTTGTATATATTTGTATTTTTGTATAGTACGTTATGTGCTTATATGTATATTGTTGTCTCTATTACTGTACTAGTAGTAGTAACGTACTGTACAGTACGTTACTACTAAATGTCTATTGTTGAATGTATAGAGAGTTAACACCGAAGTCAAATTCCTTGTGTATGTAAGTACACTTGGCTAATAAATCTGATTCTGATTCTGATAATGTCATCCTGAAATACTGTCTGAAGTTTCTGCACTCCCATGGAGATTTGTTATTATTGTGTTATTTCCTCTTTTGTGTATAGATAGCCATTCATCTGACTGGCTCGTTGATAGGCCTGTGGTATTCTGACATGAGTAGCCTACTAGAAATACTAGACAATTGTATGTAAATTCTTAGTCAGGGACACCCCTAAAATTTCACACAACTCCTGCATTCCTCTGCTCATATTCTGAAAAAAAACATGACACGTCATCCACACCAAAGCATCATGGGACTTTAGAGACCCCTATCCTTGTTTTAAGAACTGTACGTGTTTCAGCTAAGTCAGATCATGACAATGCCTCAACTCAAAATCCCAAGTAAAGTCAAGTCAATAAAGACAAGAAGCAGACTGGGGGAAAAATGCCCCAGTGCCTCATGGGAAATCAGTGCCTTAATTAAGCAGGCCTGGTTTCTGTCACCAAGCGTGGGGATTATGGGCCCCACTCATTATGCTCCTGATTATTGCTGTTCTCCAGCAATCACCAAGAAAAAAGGCAGTAAACACATTTGTCAATGATTTCTTGCCAATCTGATGACAAACTCCCATCAGATTTAATATTCAGCACGGAAAAGGCTCATACCATTCCTCTATCATCCTCCATTCGGCATCTATCTTATTTTTCTATTGCTTTATACCAGTGATGCAGACACATATTAAACAGACCGACAGCCACAGCAAAAAAATAATTTTTTTACAAATATAACTGCACAGGAGATCGATGCCCGTGAAATGGCGAGCGACCCGCCGAAGTCAAACAATGAGAAGAATATCAAACTCAGACGGGAGATATGTAACAAAGCCAAACTCCGCAACTTGCCAACTCACAACTTAGCTGGCAGTCGTGAGCCAAATGCAGAGGGTATGAGCTGAGCTTGTTGAAGGGCAGCGCGCAAGAGTTAGCACAGGGGCGCCAGATGCAGCTTGAATAAAACATGTCTGCCGACGGGAGCCCCAGTTTGGGCGGGGGTTCGCATTTTGAAAACTGCTGGCTTTGACACTGGCTGACAAGAAGGCATTGCTCGATGGGGTTATCACGCGGACATCTCTCATGACAGGTGTTTGGTTGAATTAGGCCCATGACACCTCCAGGAGGCTTAGCAGTACATTAGCTTCAAACGACCCAAACAGAGACATGCCCCTACAACCAGGCAACGAATATCTAAGAGATTATTCATGGAAGTTTACAGAGCCCCTTCAAAAGGTTTTTCTTGGTCCTTAAAACCTCCACAACAACGTTTGGTTCATGTCACACCAAATCTTTCCATTAAAACTACTCTAATGAATAATTCATTATTTAAGGTGAAGTAACTTTGCCTCTAAATGGACCCACAATGCTCTTTAATGATAAGAGAAACTATGTTAAATATATTTAGACTTACATACGGTGTTGTATTTTTCATGCTTTCTTACACGTAGGGCCCTTTTTTACACCCGGCACAAAGTGTATTTGCTAGTTTCAGACCGACCCAGTTGTCATTTTCCCATCCATCCCACATTGTTTAAACAGCAAATGCACTTGCGTCCATCAAATTGTTGGCGCATTGCTATCTTGAGGCAGTGGAAAGCGATTGCGGAACTGACCAACAAAAACCTGGTCGGAAGTCAATGGCGGTTATTTTAAGTGTGCATTATCAAGATATTAATATGCGCCTACATAGACAGGTGAACAAAGCGCGTACACTCTGCTTGTTAAACACACAGGGACACACAGAAGCACCCAAACATGCCAAAGATTAAAGAAAGAATACAATGTGAAAGATTATTATTTTGTACGTCAAGATATCCGTTTCCCGCAAATGCGCCATTATAATAGCAATCCGCCAAGGTGCAAGTGCACCTTGCTCTTAAACGGAACGGACGATGACACTCTGATTGGAGTTTTGCGTGCTACGCCCACAACACACCAATGAAAAACTAAGAGAGTAAGTACAACCCTTTTGAACCATGCGCCTGGCGCTGCGACAAGAAAGTGAAATGAAGCAAAAGTGAATTTGGACACGCCCTAAATGCACTTGCACCATGTGCTTTGGACCGTGCGCTTACTGTAGATAGTTAAAACAGGGCCCCTAGTCTCTCTCTAATAGACAGAACCAAATGTGTGCAACCACAAGCACGATACTGAATACGACCCAGGCTGAAATGACATAAGGACTGTAGGGCAACGCATAAAAACTAGCACCGGAGTGCTGTGTATATTAATACCACCGCAGCAAGGAATTATGGGTAGTCACAGAGCTAGAGTTCTGACAAGAAATGACATTTTTCAAATTCCCTGGGAGTCCGGCTGCTGTCCCTGTTTAGCCGATAACCCTGGCCCTGCTTGAACCCCTCCACCTCAAACACAGCCTCATGCACAACTCCATCTCTGAGGTCTAAAACGGGGGACACTAAATCTCCCATTTAACTTACACTGGCAGCTCCGTGTTCAGATGACAGCGAGTGTGTTAGATTTCAGCGAGGCCTAGCATGATTGGAATGCGCCCTGGGTGAGTGATACCTCTCTGATCACATGGATCTGTGACACCCTTAGGTCTTTTGGTCCTGAACATCTAAAGCGCCCAGCCAGCTCCCATTCGCAGGCTCTCACTGGCTCTTACTTGTTGTCATGGATACAAAGCCCCCATTTCTTCAGCGCAAGGCGCTCCTCTCTGAGGGCGACAATTGACACATGATGGATCCTGCATATTTTAAGGCTATAGCCCCAAACTTCTCCCCTGCACCGGTTTCATTGATTCGGCTGCACCGAGCTAAACAACACAATGAAACTGTGCCTAGAAGGAATGTCAGTCACACACACACAACATTGCACGCATGAAAGCATAAGCATGTGCATGCATACACACACACACACATAACTAGAACACATATAAACCAATCGATACAGGCAGACAGACAGAGGACAGGTGTAAGATTACACACGGACAGCTTTTTTTTCCTGTTCCCTGTCTGACACCCACCCACTGTTTTCTACAGACCCAAGCCCATTCTATTTAGTGAGCCAGTAAGACAAGAGATGCCTCCTTTGTCCTGTGATGACACGGCACTCTTAACAATGACAACGGCCGTTTTTTGGTCCAATGATAGATAACAGCAACGGAGTGCTAAGGATATAGCCATCTCCATGCGCTGGGAGCTGTCAGTGGCAGTCACGACTCCACACCTTGTCTGGGATGTGCAGCAACACCTTCAGCAGCAATGCCAAACGCACATGGCCTTTAATTATACCCCCACTAATGTTTCTTTTAGAAAAACAATCACAAGGAGACAAACTTCCATTTTTGTTCACTGCTGAACCACTGCACTGCAAGTAGCTTTGTGGGCACTGTAAAAATAAGTTAGATAAAGGCATAGGGTGTAGTTGTGTTTACCTTTGTCTACTGGGGTGAGCCAAAGCGGGCCCCTATAAACATACAATATACACACTTGCATAGGCGTGCTGGGCATGTGCTTTGACCAATCGTGTGCCTCAGATTTGTAGAATGGTGATGTGACTTTTGCTAAAAGCAACCCTCTCAACTGAGCAATTTAATGGAGAAAATCTAGAGAAAATCACGAATTCTGCTCAGGTATAATGTATGAGAAAATATTATACCCAAAATCGGGGATTATAAAATACTTAGTGTAATGATTATTACATTTCACACACTATCTCTTTAAGTTGCCTTATTTACTTAACTCTGGTACAGTATGTTCAACTAAAACAAAATGTCAAATTTATTCAGCTTGGTCGTGTGTATAAATATTTAAGTTAAACATAATAAAGCAAAGAGTTAAAGCAAAAACTTAACTAATCCAAAAACAAGCTCCAGAGCTATGTATATTAATAACACTGCATCAAATAACTATGGGTATAGTCACAGAGCTAGAGTTCTGACAAGGAATCAAATTTTCTAAATTCCCTGAGAGTCCGACTGCTGTCCCTGTTTAGCCGAGAAGCCCTGCCTGAACCCCTCCACCTCAAACACAACAGCAAAAACCTAACTTATCCAAGTTACGTTTTACCGTAAATGTACTGAAGGCTAATCTCTATTGTATATGTGTGGTAGAATAATCACAGCCAGAAATTGATTTTCTAAATAATAATTGGTATACAGTTCAAACTTGGACAGAGCACAGTCTCATGACTATAAAATGCAATGGACAGATATTTCTGGTCATCATGGCTGGACTGAAACCACTGGGAGCTGTATAACTTTTTGAAGTCAGTCAGGCCATACCTAACCTAAAGGCCATTCAAAATGAGAGACTAACAGAGAGCCCTCAAACCACACTCATACACACAGAAACAGGCAAAAGAGGCGTTTACTTAAATTACATGACTGGAAACAAATTGTATGTTCTGGAAAGCTTCCTGACAAAAGATTGAGGTGGGAACGTTTTGAACCATGACTCCCCATACAGACAAAATATGAGGAAAAAGACCCCCACCCCTCAAAAAAAAATAACCAGCATATGACCCGACCGCCACTTTAAGCCCCGCTGTATTTAGAAGGGTTTCTGGGCTGTACTTGTCATGCACAACTCGCTCCACCATCGCCCTTAAAACCACCGTGACTCCTGCTGCTGAAGGAGAAAAAGACAATAGAAAAGATGAAAAATAAGAGGGCGCTCAGAGAAAAGGAAGCTACGCTCCATATTTTCTGAGCCAAGAGCAAGGTGAAGGAAGGGAGGGAGAGAGGGGGAAAATCGAGGTAGATTTTTACCGTGGATGTCTGGAGCCAGCCCAGAGGTCCCCCTCTACAAGGACACAATGCAATAAAACACTGGGAGATGAAGTGTTTGATAGGGGGAGCAGAGGGGAGAGGGGGAGCAGGGAGGGAAATAGAGAACGCAGTCAGGCCTCCAAGATGAAAGCTAGAAGCCACTTGGCGTGGGGGTGGGGTGAAAAAGACGGATTGGGTGATGCGCCGCGAGGGCGGGAAACAGAGTTCTATTTTGGGCATCGAGCGTGCAGGTCCGTGACAGCATGAGCACCCGAGTCAAACCACCCGTAGCCAGAATACAAACGGCATCACGTATGAATGACTCGGGAGAGCGACGACAAGCTCCCCGCCAGCTCAATGGGGAGCAGGAATAATACTTCGAAATTTACGCTGCTAAAAAAATAAAGCATAAAGCTTGTCTTGAAAACTGAGGCAGGATGTTAAAGGAAACATTGCTCCAGAAATAGAAGGCTCACTCTTGGTGTCGTGTTACACGTTTCATTCATGCTAGCTGGATCATCCTTGCTGCTTAAAACCCAGGAGTCGTGTACCTGCCAGAATGAGAGACATCAACCAAGCTTAGAAAATCACAAAGAGAAGAGAGGAATTCATTCCCAAACTGCAATATACCCACTAAGGAATCAAACACTTACACAAAGTTCAATCATATAATAGCTCTAAAAGATAAAGGATCCATTCTGTAGCAGGGTTATTATTGTGTTATCCAAGAATTTGAGTGAGTTACTGCCCTCCAAAAAGTACCAGGACTACTTAAAATGTTGAGTTATTTTGCAAGACTAGGTTTCACTTCTTATTTAATGGTGGATATATCATTTTAAAACCAAAATAGTCTAGCCTCTGTCTTTTTTTTGGTATTACAGGCAAGTGAATTAAACTCCCCTTCCACATATAACTGGAAGTCAAGAAGCTAGCTTGAATTCTGAATCACATCAACCTCTCAATAGGAACCCTGACCCTTTTCACATTTTCTAATTACTTAGTGGGGTTCCAAGTCCCCATGGACAGTCTAGTGGCTTTAATTAACTTGTCACTTAGATACACACCATTCCTGCACGGTTACTGCTGAGGTCAACACTTCAGGTGTTTGACAGTGTAAAAGGTAAGATATTGTTTTTTTGTTTTAAATTGTGCCTTGCAATTTCCCACTATCCAACTGATCTCAGTTGTCTGCTGTGCATTTAGGCTGTATGTGTGGAACTTGTTATTTCGACAAAATCAAATGAATTGTTCTATTTCAATAATTCAAACAAATACATTTTTCCCCAATTAAGCTATTTATAAAACTTACGCAAAGCAATGAAAATAAAACTTACAATATGTCTGTTTTTTAATGTTGGGTGACAGTTAAATGAATATCATACATCATACTGCCCGGCCTGATGTCTAGCAAGTAGCACAAATGTGCACAACCTACAGCATTACAGTAGGTTTCAGTAGCTTGGACAGCTGACCTATGGTTCTACAGCTGTCTGTCGCTTGGACAACTCTCCACATGACCTAGCCAGTTCAACCAATCAGCACACGTTTAACATCCTGCTCTACTCTGCTGTGTACAGCGCTGTAGTGCTACGGCCCACAGGGCAACTACTTCTCCATTTGGAGATAGGAACAAAGGAGAGAGAGAGAGAGAGAGAGAGAGAGAGAGAGAGAGAGAGAGAGAGAGAGAGAGAAAGAAAATACATGGCCTCACGCCTCACTGATTCTCTAATCAACCATCACAATGCACATTCATGAGCACGAGTATGGCGAAAATGTACTTTTATGTGTGTCATCATACAGTTACAGTGGAAAACAGATGTTTGTGTGTGTGTGTGTGTGTGTGTGTGTGTGTGTGTGTGTGAGAGAGAGAGATGGTGGTTTGCCAGTGGAAACTAACTGACAAGGAAGTACAAAGACAGCAGAGAGTGACATACTGAAGACGTAGTCAGCTTTAAAAATAGTCAAGGATAGGAATTTTCCTTGGCAAGGCATAACAGCATGTGCTTTATGCTTTAGAAGCATTCAGCTGTGAGTCTGTGCGTGTGTGTGTGTGTGTGTGTGTGTGTGTGTGTGTGTGCGTGCGTGTTCCTCTATCAAACACACACACATTGACCTATTGAACACAAAATGCTAACACCTAACCATCCATAGAATATCTTAGCAGCTGAGCCACATACACACACTACGCTATTAGAGGCCCTGCAATACTCTCTTATTATCTAATATCACTGTCTCTGTCTCATCTTATCTGTATTATATTTTTGTATCATGAATTTCTTATCAGGGACCACTGTAATGCACAATGTTTCTTGATTGTTTTATGATACAGTATACTGATATATATATATATATATATATATACAGTTCTTACACAAACTTTATGTACTAACTCCGTCTTTCCACAACACAAATACCAGTGTGTGAGGAACAATTGACTTTAACGGTGCCCTTTAAACACTCCCTACACCATACATAGACAATCCCCTTGACAGACTACAGATCCCTCCAAAGCACCAGAGCGCATTCCTATGCTCACACTGTAGATACACTGGTAAACAGCGCACTAACAGTCAGCGCACTCGTGTCACAGTATATACACCACGGTAAGGGGGGCGGCGGGGGGGTTGACAGCTGAGGAGAAGAAATGGAGAAATGGAAGAGAGTGACTCCACATGTAAGGGAGTGACTGGCCTCCATCACATAGGTCCTGCCGTTTCTGATGAGATTATGGCTGGGCTCCACCCTCCCTTCTGGCCCTGGGCTATGTTGTCTTAAAAAGATTAACCACACCATTGTCTCTGCCAATAATGAGAGGATAAAAGGGCCACTGCCTTGCTGGGAAAGTGGGAAGCGCTCCCTCCTAATTCCATCCCACGGAGCGTGTTCTGTCATCCGCTGGCCCAAAGCCTCATTACTATTAGCTTACAGCTCGCGAGATCTGATTGGATGATTCCAGCTCGTTAGGCGGTGAACAGCACTGGACACAAAGTGTTTTTAGTCCAACACACCGTCCTGGCTGGTACATCCAACAGCCGGATTCACCCTCACAGAAATCCTAGATGCTCAAGAGATTTAAATGATGGTTGGTAAGCTATGCAGGACACTTGTAGAGCAGACAGGTTCACCTGACACAGGTAAGACAGCTTCTGTAAGACGTGACTGCAGTAATTGATTACAGTACAAATGTACTGAATAATGCCCAGTACTGTCACAGTGCTTTAAAAACAAATTTGTGTACTAATTTGAATTTGATTTGAGGCTGAATGAGGATTTTTTCGACAGCCATGTTGAAGCAATTTACAATTAGGTCAATTAGCAGACGCTTTTATATGGGTTAGGCATCTTGTTCAAGGATGCTTACAGGTAGGCCAACTCTGGGGCTTGTACCCACGACCTTCTGGCTGGGAGTTCAACAGCTAGACCACTAGACTATCCTGCAGCCTGGTCTCAGCTCCTTATCAAGCCTTTATGCTGCCTAACATCTGATGCTACATTAAAGGGCCCGCTAGTGTTCTTGTAGCAGGATCATCAAGCAACCAATAGTAGAGGGGAGGACGGGGGACATAGAAAAGCTGCCTATTGTCAAAGGATGAGGAACGATGAAGCAAGCCAGGTCAGGCTGTAGGTCTCCAAATGAGTGAGTCAGTTAACCAGGTCAGTTAGCCAACCACGCACGCACTTAACAGTCCATCAATCAGTCAGTCAGCAAGTTTATCCACCGGCCAGTCAGAGGCACGCGACCCAACAACTAGCGGCCTGTCACCCTCTGGGACAGGGGCAGGAAGCTGCCTGATCGATCCTGGCCTCTCCTCATCCAGTATGGCATTTGCTGAAAGCCTCTGGAGGATGAGCATGTACAGCGGTACATGCCTATTCGATTAAAATGTCTGCCTGATCTTCCACTTCCATTCACCCCCACGCCTCTCCTGTGTGAGTCCGTCCCCTGCCTCTCCTTCTCTCTTTCCGCGCATGTCACTCCTCTCTCATCCTTAGTCACACTGTACTGCTTCATCTGTTTCAGAGGAGTATTTTTTGGTGCACCAGATGGGTGGAGCTTAACGCATTTCAGATGGTGTCGGGTAAACAAAGTCAATCAGCAATCAAGGTTTTTACAGCTTAGTAGACGCGACATTCAGCTTTATGGACGCGGTAGAAGTATGTTTTTGAGACACAACGGAAGGCGATCGCAGATAAAAATGCCGATCTAGTTCCAGTTCGGAAATTATGTATTATTTTTATGTATTATTTATTTTTTATTATTTGTCTCTTTGTTTTTTTCCCCTCTTTATTTATGGTAGGTACAAACACAAACTGAAAATATTTGACATTTTAGCCAAATTATTCACACTTTCCCACCCTGTCCCAACTGTAGGTCCTAAAACAAGTAAGAAATGAATAAACATTAAAATCATTAATCCGTCAAGTAGAGTTAAGAGGTCCACACACAATAATGTTTACAATAAATCAACCGTTTCCACAATATCTTTTGACCCAGTATCCATATCATCATAGAGCTATAACATGTTTAAGACCTTAGTTATACTATGTTAAGGAATTACAGTTTTACAAAAGAAAAGAAAGATTAGGAGAAGGTAGTAAGTACAAAATATTAATGAATCTAGGTGATTTAAGTAAGCGGTAGAGATTTTAAATTATCTAGATAATGTATTTTGGGGCCCCAGATATCTTCAAGTTTATCAGGCGAACCCCTCATGTCAAATTTAACCTTCTCAAGGCTGAGGAATAACATGAGATCTTTGATCCATAGAGCAACTGTGGGTTGGAGTGGTGACTTCCAATTTAATAGTATTCTTCTTCTTGCAAGAAGCCAACAATGTTTTTTACTCTTTTCCCAACTAGCTGATGGTCAGGCATAACTCCAAAAAGAGCTACTAGAACGCACGGTGCCAAGTTTAAGTTTAACGAGGTAGAAATATATTTTTAAATGGTATTCCAGTATGCCTGCAAGCGATCGCAAGACCAGAACATGCGTGTCATATTTGCTGGAGACCTGTGGAACTTTCTGTGTGGACTTTAATAGAGTAAAATTACCTACGGAGTCAAGGGTTCAACAAACGTTCACTTGTGCTTTAACTTATATAGTTGTGGATACTTGTGTGGACAAGACAACTTAAACAAGTTAAGTGGAACACATCATTTTTTACAGTGAAGTACATTAAAAAAAACACATCCATTTGAGAATACTCTCAGGCCCCAGCCTGGTAGTTCCATTGCAAGCCTCCCCTCCCCAGACTGTAGAGCTAATCCATCTTCACAGTGTGACTTCTCTCTCGGCCCACCTTGCATAACCATGTAATCCACCCTGTATAATTCAGGCCTGTCTTCTGCAGCTGTGAGGTCCTCTCTGCATCGTCCCCTTCTGTGTTTGTTGGGAACACGTTGTGTCAGCGCCAGTGGGCGTACATCGGGAAGCCCTAACAAGGTGTGGCAGAGCGCTCAGGAGAGATACGGTCCACCCCCGGCATCCACCCAGAGCCTTCCTCTCCCTCTCCTTACTGCTGTCTGCAGTGTTGCTGTCTCTCTCTATCCACTGTTCACTGCCTCCTTGCCCCCCCTAGTTTACACTCTACTGTGCCTTCAGGACACCCTTTCAGCTCTTCAGAAATCACCTCTGCTCTTTCATTTGCTTTATATTCCTGTGAACCCCCAGTTGGTGACATCGTTATTTTTAGACACTCGTGTGTGTTTGTGCAGGCGTACGTGTTTCGGGAAACTGACCTGATTTCCCAGTCAGTGCCGAGCCAACGTAATCCCAGCCCTCTCCTTCCTCCTTCAGGTGTGGCCCCTGACTGGGCCCCTTTCAAGAAGGCAGCACCCCCCAGGGGAGTTGACACAGGTGAATACAGGAGGTTAGGAGCAAGGGAGCAGCGAGGAGAGTGTCTGCGCTGGGGGGGGGGGGGCTTTGGGAAAGGTGGGCGGGGGTTTTCTTCTAGCACGAGCGGCTGACGGGTTAGGGCCACAGTGCCGAAGCCATGGGAACAAGGTCAGAGGGGAGGAATATAAAAGGGAAATTCTGACTTTTTGTTGAATGACGAGTCCCCTGAGGTCAGACTACATCAGTAATAATGTAGGAAAGTTTAGTGGTTTGGGTTCATTATCCTGCCATGTATCCCCAAACTTAATACATTATTACTACACATTAGATAGACGGGTTCAATGACATAATTGTAAGGCGTAAGGAGAGACTATGAATGAAGGAAGTTAAGAGCAATGCTAGATATATATCTATTTGGATGCCCTTTTAAAAAAAATTTTGTAACTCCTCTCAATTGGGGCACAAGGTCATCTTAACTTTAAGATAGTACAGTAGGAGTTGTACTGTATTATACAGGCTTAGACATACAGTAAACACAGGATCGACCAGGTGCTGAGAGGGCTTTCCAGGACAGATTTGAACAGAGCTCAGATTACCGCTGATACACTAAAATGGCAGCCATATATTTTTCTCATTAGAATATATATTAGCCTGTGTACTGCTACCAAGGAATGTTGCTAACTGACCAGTTACAAAGCAGGAAGCTGATTCAGGCTGTTTCACAAAGAAAGGTTTCGTGAAACAGGGTTTTCCCTGTTTAAAAGGCGGAGGTGGGTGTACCCTCTAGGGGGTCCGAGGTACGCAGGAAAAACCTTGTGAAATTCTGCCTGTGGGAAATCTGGCCAGCATTCAAGCACTATTCAGCGTTAGAGTGAGGTGAGAACGAGGCAGCGCTTTAGGCCTCTCGTCGGGACTGATCTCAAACGACCGCACCTGCTGCCCCCGACCTTTCCTCCCTCGACCCCCTCCTCTCCTCGTCTCCTCCTGCCAACCATCTCCCGCCACTCTTTACTCAGTCAGCAGCTGTTCACACGTCCAGACCTCCTCCTCCTCCTCCTCCTCCTCTGTTCTGCTGGGGAGGGTCGGGCACCACCTGCCAGCTATATCCGTCTGGCATGCGCGGCCGCTTGGATTCTCCGCTCCGTGCACACACAGGCTTGGCTCATTCAGTTCCAGCCAAACGCGTGGCTGGGCATCATTAGTTAGTAACTATTAGAGTTATCTGTGCTGTACCCCGCCAGACACATACTGATGCAAATCACTGGAAACGCGGGGGACGTGCGAGGAGGAAAATATCAAATGACATGGGAACGCGGCTGGCTGAGGTGGGGCCCAAGGGAACACCAGGCTGACGTGTATTTAAAATGAATGTCACCAGATCAGGGCAACGCTGGGTCCTTCAACGCGCTGTCCCCTCGGACAAACCGCCTTAGCCTTAACACACGAAAGCCATTTAGCAGAGGATCCAATCCAGAGCACCCAATAAACCATGAGAGGGCGGGGTACATTTCTAGAATGAGCCACCCCATCGATGGTTGAACCTCTTAGCTGGGCAGAAATACATTCATTCTACAGAACCATTAAAACCCTAAAACAGTTCATGCAATATGGTGATAAATACGTTTCTTTGTGTTTCTCTCTAAGTACTAAGTATAACACACTATGCAGTGCTGCTAGAGGCACATCCAAAGTCACGAGCCTTGCTCAAGGACACGTCAAAAGAGAGGCAGTAGATCACTTTTGGCTGGAGGCTGTGGCTTTTTGGGTACAGCGTGATCTCCGTCATCCAGGCAGTGTAAATGATCCTGGCCATGATTATCGCAAATATCTCATTTGTTTGTCTTAATCCCACATCCCCCTGGATGTGTTAGGAACCAGATGACCTCATGAATAAAACACTGGCATGTTTTCCAAGCCGAAGGGCGTTACATATGTTTTGGTTGTCAGGTGTGTGTGTTTCAGTGTTGGACTCCTGCTGTGACGCCGTTTCCTCCAGCTCGCCGCACTACGTCCAGCCTCCGCCTGTACCGAGTCAAAACCCCTCCCTCTACCGAAGTGTTCATTCTCTCTCTACTGCACCCCAACAGCACAGCTCCTAGAGTCAATATTTATGTCAGCCTGAGAAAGCAAAGAGGGAAAGTGCATCAACGTAAATCGTTCATTTGACCAGTGTGATATGAATCAACGTGGAGCTTCCTTCTCACAGCTGAACAAACCTTTTTGCACTCATCAGCCGTGATCTCATGGACACCGGCGCTCTTATCTCTGGCCTCAGTGTGACCGCCAATACTGCACCGGCTTCATGTAATACCTGCATCAAACCTGGGCCAACCTGGGTGTTTATGAGCGACGCTTCCAGTGTGTGGAGGCAGAAGTATATGGTTCATGGTTTTACAGTCATTTGCTCATGCTCCAGGCTAGAGTCCCCATAATCCCTAAAACCTGAGCCCCAGAAGCAACCGTCTAAAGTAAAGATGTCAAACAACGCAGGGATCTTTCCACATCTTCATCTTATCTTACGTCCTGTCCTCATTAACCAGTGTTTGAGCCTTAATAGGGTTCAGTTAGTAGTTTTAATTTAGTAGTAGTTCATTTAATTTACTAAAAAGACATGATAGGAGAAAACCGAATAGGAGAAAATCCAATATAAATTACAAGGAAGCATGCATGTTAGACTCCACACAGTGAATCAGAGCGTGACACAGTATCATGTCATCATCTGTGAAATGGTAACAAGGAGGAGGATGAGGATGACGAGGATGAAGAGGATGACGATGTCACCTCCGTAGGCTTGCGTATAAGTGGACACGAGGCTAGGGCTGTGGCAAGGCGGGCTGCTCTGACCACAGCCTGTGCAGTGTGCACAGTGTGGTCAGGCAAGAAGGTGCATTCTTAAGATTATATAAGTGTGTGTGTGTGTGTGTGTGTGTGTGTGTGTGTGTGTGTGTGTTTGGATGTGTTCATGTGTATCTGGGTGCCATGTGTGCGTGCACACTAAGCCTGCATTTGTATGCGTGTGTGTATCGCACGCACACACACACAGAGGCTGATTAGCATCATGCGGGAAGAGATGTCATGTTCTTCATTTGCGTTTCCCCAAGACGGTCTGATGCTATGTGTCACCACACACACACACACACACACACGCACACGCACACACACGCACACACACACACACACACACACACACACACACACACACACACACACACACA
>JAOEHI010038115.1:0-54039 GCA_025447815.1 Percopsis transmontana | reverse complement strand
AAGAACTATGAACTAGTTCATTTTTGGAACTGTGAACTTAGTTAAAAATTTTGAAGTATGAACTATGAACTGAACTAGTTCATTTTAAAATGTGTGAACTGAACTTTTAACTAGTTCATGTAGAAAATGAACTTTCCCATCACTGTGCCTGCCCATACACACCAGCAACACCATCAGCAGGGGCCTAGTGGAAGCTGGAAATAAGTTGATATTTCCTTGGTGTTGATGGGGGAGGGGGGGGGGGGTATCATGTATACATGTATAGGCGGTATCATGTATACATGTATAGGTGGTTTTACCATAGGGCATAGGTAGGCAATTGCTTGGGGCCTTGTGAATTTGTGTTTTGAGACAGTCACTATCTTTGTGATGTGAAGCTATGATGAAGCGAAAATATAAATTAAAAACAAAATGAAAGCGCTTCTTTTAGCGCTTGTTTTATCAGTATGAATGTACCCACCACCCCTCCTTGTAGGAAAAATGGACTGTTCCATCATCCCTGCATGCTGCTTAGCTGTCTATGCAGAATGTTACTGGGCAAATGAAACATTGTAGCAAACATTTCGGTGGCAGTGCTACCAGTCTATGTGATATATTGTTTCAAAAACTTAAAGAAGCAGCAGTACAGAGAGCAGCAACAAGTTTCCGGTGAATCGGAGAGTAGACATCTCTCTACTGTCCAACACTCTCTCGCTCTTTTTCATCATGTTTATTCTAAGGTTACTATGACGACGTATAGGCATTGGAATTCAGCAGGTTTCTAATGGACTGCCATAACAAAAATTGCAATAATAAGAATTAATAAATTGCAATAATGAAATGTATGAATATCTGTTATTTTAATGGTTATTTAATACATTTGCCTGGGCCAAAGGGGGAGACTGCTGCTGCAGAGGCTGCTACATGCCTAGACTTTACTGTTATCTGTTTTGCCCCATTGTGGATGATACTCCTTAATGCTAGAACCACGCCAAAACACAACGCCAAGCGATATATACAGTACATCCTTTTGTTCTCATGAATGGTCCATTAAGCCTCCGTCACTATGATGTTGGGGGTTGGGGCAATGAGTCTATTGCCTTCCCATTGTATTCTCAAACTAAACAATGTGAAATAATATCAAAACTGAGAAATGCAAAGCGCCGCAGTTATACGCACACACGTCAGCGCTTGAAAGGGAGGCAACCGCTGTCTTGGTTGCCACTGTTACTTTGGCCTCATGTACATGTCCATGTTTTATTCCAAGGAATAAAAACTGCCCAAACAGCCGGTTTGCTTTTGCATACTGTGTTTTGGACGCTATAAGCGTGTAGTTTACTGACAAACATAGTACAGCCATTTTTGTGCCTTTTTGTGGTGTTGGATGGATATGGAAATTATTTATTTATTTTGAGAGAATTTAAGTACCGGTAAGTCATATTAGATCAGTCTCTAAGACAAACTATGAGACAGGTATACTTTTAGCCTTGACCAAAAATCCTTGATTTAAAATATGTGACCAATAGACATTTTGAGGGCTTTAAAAAAAGAAGGCTTAGCCCCCTAATCCATGCATCACCAGTGACATCCGATAGGCTGTTCTCCTATTGATTATAACAAGTGTTCTTTTTGATTTTGAACTTTTATGTGCCAGTATTTATAGGGAAGAATAGTTGTTGAGGGGGGCCTCCTTGCCTTTGTTCACTTGTGGCCCCTAAATCATTCAGTCCGCCCCTGTCTACATGACAATGTTTGCCTCACGCTGGCTCTGATCTCTCAAGCAGAGAAACATCTAAAGATGGAAAATAGGTTCAAAACAGCCCTGATCTGACATGAACAGTCAGCATTGACTCCTACCCTGGTTATTCTTCTTGAACAACACATGCTTGAACACCCACAGAGAAGGCTGGTAGTACATAATTTAGCTTGAAATGGGGAAAATACTTAAATGTTTAAGATAATTAAACTGATTGTGTCTCGTTGCTGCACTTGCCAAAACTAAATGTAAAATTTTAACTGTGTAATTATGATGCGTTTTTATGATGCGACACCACATCGCACAAAAAGCTCTACACTTGAGTAAGACAGATCTGCAGATATCAAAAGGCTTATGGAAATTGAGCACTGTTCTGCCCCTCTGCTATTCATTTATATTATTTAACTATTCTGGGGAGTTGATCAAAGGGCTCTTTTCTGGAAAATGCTAATTAACTCATCAACATTCTAACGAGATCAGACAGAGGAACCACTCTTTCAACTCAGCTCGATTTTATCTGTTCATCATGCCGGTTCATTCACAGGGAGGCAGAGAGCTCAGAATTTGTGTGTTTCACCTCTTAAGTCTGTGTGTGCAGGATCCCAGAGCACTGAGCAGGTTCTTGGCGAAAGATGACATCAGGGAACTTCCAGAAGAGGAAGAACGCTGGGAGGTTCCAGAACCTCCAGAACCAGGTACGCTGACTACAGCCAGCCAGCAACCCCAATTAAGTCAGTGATTCTCTATGTGGGCGTCCCCCACCTGAATGCCGAGGATCTCACATTCCTCTCTACCCCTCCCCCTACACCTCTCATAGGCTCACACCATTCTCTACCCCTCCCATGGGTCATGACTTACCGGTACTTAAATGTAAAGATGTTATGGGTAATGTTATGGTTCTTAACCCACATAAAAACTGCTCTGTACAATTGGTGAGACTGACAGCTCGCTGCAGAGCTCCACTCCTCTATAATTAGAGCTTGGGAAGCCTTCTAACGAGACCTGCCCTGCTCGCTCACAGCTGCCTGTCACTCACAATGGAAATCATGGTGGAAATTACACTTTCTCAAGTTCCCCCTCCAACACGTCATTTGAAATACGCTACACGTTACGCACATTTCATCTGTCAATGTGACACACACACACACACACACACACACACACACACACACACACACATACAGGCAAGTGTTTGTGTGACACAAGCCTTTTGCTCATATGCTAATTGAAGTTTGTTCCCCGCTCTTTGTGCTAACATGAAGGAGCAGCTGTTGGCGCAGAGTGGGAGGAGGTACATACGAGGGCCAACCCAATACAAAGAGCTTATATTCTACATATCAAAATGTGTTCTTCATTACATAAGAGTAATTATGCTGACCCATTTCATTCTGAATTTGTGTCAACATTAGAACTGAGCTCAGCAGAGAGGAAAGGGAAAGGGGGTTTGTGGCATATGCACTGGTGTATGTTTTATAATCCAGTGGTTCGTAAACTTTTATAGTAATTCTTTTCTCCTCTGTCTCTCCTGTTTCTCTCCCATTCTCCAGTGCTGTCCAGGGAGCCCGCCCCCGTCAGCACCCCAGATGAGCAGCCTCAACCTGGAAAAGAGGACGGAGAGCGGAGCCTGATGTGCTGGCCCCCACGGGCCCCTGTACAGAACCTGGGGTCTGGTTGTACGAGTGCGTACCGCCGGTGAAAAAGAGTTACATTCTGTCAGGGGAAATACTCGAGTGAGGAGTGTACCTTTACCAGGAGTGTGCGTCACTTGCTTTCTACAGGTGGTCGGGCGGACGAGTCAGCAGTGGAGGCAGTCATGAAGATGTGGCCCCCTCCCCTTGAGCCTAAAGACAGGGATCAAGAGAAACATGGCAGCCATGGCGGCCCTCCCCAGGGCCACAGCGAGGGCCAGCAGGGCCCCCAGCCTCCGAGGAGCGCTGACAGGCCAGCTGACCAACCCTGGCATCGAAGCCCACCTAACATAAATGCTAATACCGATGTCCCCTCATGTTCAGGTTACATAGCTACCAAACCCTGTGTAATATTTAAGTCAGTACAAGCCAATATTTGTCGTTTAAAAATTACATCATGCGCTTCTGACTGGGATGAAAGCCCATTGCTACCTATATATTATTATATATTATCATTCTTATAATGTTGTTCTAGATTACAACTCATCATGTCGTGTTTTTTTAAAATGTTCAATCTTTCCTTGTCCCTTAGTGACAGAGGGCAACCAGCAGGGCAGTTACAGTGTGGGCCAGAGCCTCAGCTCTAGCAGAGGGGAGACCAGAGAAGAAGTGCCTAAGGTGGTCCAGCCTGGCGAGCACACCCCCGTGCCCGAGCACCCCAAGACCTACGCAGAGCAGCCCGCACCAAGTAACCTGTATGATTCCTCTGTTACCTCCAGAAACCAACCAAATACTGAGAAACAAACATGGCTGCCACCTCATAAACGGCTTTCTTTTTCGTCCCTGTGTGTTTTCCATCTCCTTGTCATACAGTGTGGTCCCTGAGGCTGTAGTGATGTCCAGTGTGTTCCAGGGGACTGAGGGTGTGGCTGAGACCCAACGACCCCCTTTGGACATGGACTCTTTTTTCTGGAATAGAGCCCAGCCCCCGAAGGTCATTCTGGAGGACTTGGAGCTCCGATGTCAGAGACCCACCACCGTAAGTGAGCGTTCATCCCTCTCGTCTTTAACACTGCAAAAGTTGGGACATGTTTAAAAAAAATGTTTTCTCTCTGTTCTGGGACAGGTGGTGTTGACTGACAAACCGGGTGACCTGTATGTGATTGGTGACTGGGGGGAGCAGTTGGTCCACTCTTACCTGTGCAACTGGAGAGACGGCGAAGAGGCCGGACGACCATCTCTCGTCACCTGGTGCAACCTGAACGGAGAAAGCGGGCAGCCATACGACTTCAAACTCACATTCGGAGCGACAAACGGAGAGCAGGTAGAGAATGGCGCCAGCGTGGTGTTTGTGGAGGTGAAGTCCACTGTGAAGAAAGAGAAGGCCTTCATCCACTTCTCTGCCAATGAGCTGGATTTTGCACTGAAGGAGAAGGCGAGGTACCACGTCTATAGAGTATACAGCGCAGGGGACGGCAATAATGTCCGCCTCTGTCGCATCAAGAACCTCGCACAGCACCTTCACACTAAGGACCTGGAGATGTTTCTATTTGTTTGAGTCTGTTGAAGGTCGAGAATTCTCAAATAATGTGATCTTGTGCTGTATTTTATCATTTGGTCGGTGGAAGATAATATTAGTTTAGTAAATTATGCATCCATTGAAGACCATTGTGCTGGAGTATTTTCACTATAATGTCTTTAAGACTTGACTGCAGCAGTTTATGTTTTTTATGCCTTTTAAATGATATTCTAACGGCACTAATTCACTGTTCTATTTTTCCCTCACACCTTGTTAAACTTTTTTAACACTTGTAAACCTTTTTTAACTGATATTATACTGAATTTACTAGGAAAAAAACTATTTTGCACATTCCTTTGTTGGTGTTAGTGTTTGTCGTTTCGAAAGCTTGTTATGAATATATATAAACGTTATATAATTGATCTATAGAGAAACTGAATGTTTTCAATGCTCAAAGTATTACCATATTTTTGATTTACTTTACTTTTACTGTATAGCATTCCTTTGGTGGAAAAATAAAATCTAATGTAAGCAGTGTTTTTCTTGGTCAAGTTACTTAGATTAACACACACACACACACACACACACACACACACACACACACACACACACACACACACACAAAATACATGCTGTATACTTATGAATAGTTTCTTGTTCCAAGTTTTTAATAGTCAAATTGCTGTTTTATGCATATCTGTATGAAACCTATTGCCTCAAACAGGCAGATGCAAATATTATGATGGTGAGGTAGGCTACTTGTGTCAGGCAGTTAAAGCTGTCTGATTATGTCTGTGTGAAGTGGCGTGAAGCAAATGGAAGATGAGCTTCATGCAATGTTCATGCAAAAACATTTTCAGGAAAGAGGCAGGACCTGGATAGCCTTGACCCCCCCCATACAGGAAAGTTTATACTGTAGGCCTGTCTGCTCTTCTTTAAGACAATACATCATGTCATTAATAGCAAATTGCCATTTGCCCTTTTAAATTACCCCTAATTTGTCCCTAATCGCCTAAACCCCTACAAGTCGAGCAACTATATGTTATGTGCAGCCGAGTTTGGGTATTTTTAAAGAAACACTCATGGCTCTTGGCATCGGTGCTACTATCTTGGGAGACTTCCAAACGGCCTTTGGAGATGGACGCTCCTGATGTACATCTTGTGACGCAACCTCGTGGTAACCAGAGGGAATTATTATGTAAAACAACACTTTCGACCACCTGGCTGTTTGCAGCCACAAATCAGTTTAGTGGAATATTTTGTAGTGATGTAAATTATATAATAGGGGAGGCCCACCACCAAAATGTTACAATATCCTATGTTACAATGTTACAATATCCTGCATTATTGTGCCATCTAGCATAAGGTATTAGCTATCGGGATAAATTCCTTGGTCATACGAAGAACACCGGCGAAAAATAATCGAATAGGTCTATAGGTTAGAGAGCTACCAAAGATTAAGGCATAAACATATATCTCGTCTTCTTTTATGATTTTTCATTTTCAAATATTTGTTTTACATGGTGCTAGAGCCTAGAGGTACTGTATATCTCCCGTTCCACACCGGTGTGTCCGGGACTCTGTAATCTGTACGGAGACAGCGAGAGCGCCACCGCGCTCAGCAGCGGCCTGCGTATGATCTGGGCGGATCAGCGCTCCTATTGGCTGACGAGGAGAAAGGGGGCTGGGCCTGTTTCTCCTCATCTCCCCACTGCCGCTCCTCTCCTCTGCTCCAATCCTCTCCTCCTCCTCCCGGAGAACCGAGCGATGCGGAGACAATAGAGAGACCGCAGCGGCAGAGAGAGGAGCCTGCGAAATGCTTGAGGGGTCCGCGGCGCATGACGCGTTTACCGCTAAACTGGCGTTCGGTGGCACGGTGGCGAATTCCCGCTACGCGCTCATGTCATCCGCTGAATTTAGCACCTGCCTGGGCTCATAGGACTGACTTCACAGCTCTTTAATGTGAACCATTTGGATGGTGAGTAGAATAATAAGCCTGGCGTTGATATTTATACTCTGTCACCCTCACTTGCTGGCTGGAGGCTATAATGCGTATTTCCCTGGCCGAACAATAGTGCGATTTGCAACCATTAGGATTCATTTACACTGCGTTGTCTTTCATTCAATGTATGATCGATAGGGCCTGTTATGTTGCAGTATGGATTGGAAACAACGCTGCTCGTTACTGTTATGTGGTGTTATTGTTGTGTATGCATCGTCATTTCTTTTTTATTTACCTTATTAGTTTTCTCTGTAGTTCTGTTATCCATTTTATGAATTATTAATCACTTGACAACCTCCTCTTAAAATCGTATTAATTAAAATCTTTAAACACTATTGCCTATTGCATCTCTCTCTCTCTCTCTCTCTCTCTCTCTCTCTCTCTCTCTCTCTCTCTCAATCTCTCTTTCTTTCTCTTTCTCATCTCCTAGTTGTTGATAGTCTTGTCTCTGCTACTGGTTCAGTGTTTTGGGGACAGGGGACCGAGGGGTCCATGTGTCTGCAACTTCCAGTAGGCGGACTAGTGTCCCTGTCACTCGCCTGGGTTCCATTACACTTAGTGACATTGATTTTCAACTAAGTCAATGCAGTCAGGGAGAAACTAAGGGCACAAACACACACACACACACACACACAGAGGCCCACTGCTGTCAAGCCTACAGCAGGTGGGATTCACCAAATGCAATGCAGGACCAAGCAAGACAAACAGCCTAGACACTGATAAGGCTTGCTGCTGACTGGAAAAGAGAGTAAAGCTCTGATGTTTATGTCCCGAATCTATTTAGCTGGCAAGTTACCAACGGTAGGCCTATTGTCATACAGTGTGTGTTGACACAACACCTGCCCTCCAAGTCTGTTCATAGATATTGCTTTCACTAAATTCTGAGTGGTTTAGATTGTGATGGATGGTTTGGAACCTCAACAGTCAGTTTATAATAATCTTCCTAGAAGGAATGGAGGAATGAACCAGCTAGCATTTGAGGTCAACATTCTTTGTACATTCAGTTACATCTTCCATATGTGTATATATTCATAATGTGTGTATGTGTTAAGCCCAGAGGCAGTCAGCACCACTGATCAAAGGCAAAAGACACACATACATATACACATACACAACCACGATGAGTCACATCATAATGTAGGTCACAGAGAGAGACAGCCAGCGGTGCCTCTCTACATCAAGACTCTACTATGTCACAAGGGCCCACCTGCCATTCATAGCTTCTAAATGTATCTCCGGTAAGACTCCTCGTGTCCCCAGACAAGACCAATAGTTACCATATAGTCAGGGCCGGCAGGCGTTCAACTCTTTTCCACAATGAGAGTGACTCATGGACAGTGGTGGAGAAAATATAAATTACGAGCAGATAGCCCGGGAGGATAAGTGATGAAAACAAGTTTATCGGTTTATAAACATATAGAGACCCACGCTGCTATATATGGGACTTGTGTCCCTCCCTTATTGGAGACACACAGATAAATTGTTACTTACGTCGAAATGATTTGCCTGGTTCTGTTGTGACGTTGCTATGGGGGTTATAAGGCGTGCCGTGATCGCTGTGGCTTAGCAAGGGGCTTGTCAGCAGGTCAGCCCTGCCCGCTGGTTGCATAACCAGTCTGGGATGTTGTCAATAGCTGCCCCTGGTAGATGTGCTGCAGAGAGCGTGAAGCTGTGAAAATGTTAGTTATTTTTGTTTTATTATCTTTAAATTAAAATGGGTCAAAAGCATTGAGAGCCACTGTTCAATTGTAAAGGGTATCTTTTTTATAGTGGTGTCATCTTTTCCATACTTTAAATATGTGTGGATGAGGATGTCATAAACTTTCCTGGTAGCCAATCCGGTTTCAGTAGATTTGAGAGCCTATGGGGTGTATATCTGCCCGTCCTTTTCAACAACCAAATGTGATATAATGCAGCACGCACACACACACACACACACACACACACACACACAGACACACACAGCTGACACCCTCTGCCCTGATGACTCATGGAGCTGGGAGCCAATTGCTGTTGTCTTATATATAGGTCCACAACTGTCTTTGTTGTTGTGTAACACACACACACACACGCACACGCATGCACACACACACACACAAACACACTCACGAGACAGATACCTGGAAATGTAGCCACCAACACAGCAGACAACAGAGTGTGTGATCTAAGCATTCAGTTTAGAAACAGGTAGTAGATAAGATGAAGCAGTGATACCACTGTATGATTTGCACGCACACACACACGCACGCGCACGCACACACACACACACACACACACACGGCGCATGAAAACATCACGTGTTGCCAAGTAAGCGCTTGTGATGCTAATACAAATGGCCTTCTCTGTTTACAACTCCCGCTGAGCACAGCCTGGGCATGGGCGAGCCTCCACACAACAGAGCACATGTCACACAGAGAGAGAGAGAGAGAGAGAGAGAGAGAGAGAGAGAGAGAGAGAGAGAGAACTACCTTTGTTACCCCCCTCTCCGATGTGATTCATCACCTGCCGGTGTCAACTGCTCTTCCTGTCTAAAGATTCAACTCCCAGAGTGCAACAGGGCTCACATAGAGGGCCTAGGACAGGCTACTAACATGTGTTTGTCTTTGTGCGTGAATGTGTCAGTCTTATATCTACTGTGTTACAATGCATTAAAAAGGTGCTGCGTCCGCACTCCCTCTCTGCCGGTAGCTGTTTTTCTCTCTGCAGAAGCGGAACAGTATTGACTTATTGCTTTCCTTTGAGGTAGATGGATTTCAGCGCTCCTCTGCAGATGGAGAGGCTATGTGTTAATGTAACTGGAAGGTACAAAGTGTCCCTGTAGCCAGCCAAAGAAAACAGACGACACCTCTCAGTCGTCACTATTTGTTGTTGCTTTTATCGCGGGCTGGCAGAACGGCAGTTTCACAAGCGCAGTTTGTGAGACGCAGAAGGATTGCTTTTCAGTGTTCTGGGTTATGTAATCAGTGTGAGGCTGTGTGTGTGTGTGTGTGTTTGGGTCGGATACATATATTTCCTGTGTTTTGTGTGTATGGATCTGTAGAGTGAAGAATAGGTCAGGTCTTGGCAGTTCTTGGTGCTTGGAGCGGAAAAAAACTCAACCAATTGTTAAGAATGATCACACTGCAGTAGCAGGGATAGGGTTTGGTGGGAAGGCTGTTTGTTATTGGCTGATTGAGTGCATGTGTGTTCTACACAGTTCAGCTCTGCGATTCCCTCTTTCTATTAGCATATAGAAATATTAAAACTTGCATTGGGCTTAGTTAGCATTTACGATGTTGGCTCAGCACATAATATATAACATACATACTGTACATGTACACTATGTATTGCAAGTATTATGTTAAGAGCGCTTTATTCAACATTATAACCATGATTTCAAGGTGAAATTACACACTTAACCTTTTTTTTAAAATACCAATATGGTAATATGTATGTGATGTCTGTTTTGTCCACCCTCAAAGATATTCTTATAAGATTGGTAGATTGGTTTCAGCCATACATATATAACTAAATAACTAAAACCCTCTTTTATAATTTTGTCATATTTCTTCTCTCTAGTGACGCCTACTATTAGCTGTTGCTCTTGTCTTACCTGAGTGTTCGTCACCCTGGCCTGTTTCTCCCTGGTCCGTCCACTAAATCAGTCCCAAACATGAGTTCCTCTGCGCTGGTGTCAACCGCCAACATGGACATCCTGGATGAGCTGCAGCTGATCGCAGCGCAGAACCTGGAGAGGCTGGAGGTCAACAAATACTACGAGGTCATCCGAGAGCTCGGCAAGGGCACGTACGGCAAGGTGGATCTGGTGATCCACAAGATCAGGGGTGAGGAGAGACATCCCATCTTTAGCGCGACGTACTGCTATGGACACAAGCACAGCCAACACGCACTGTCATCTGTGTCCTGCTGCTGTGACATTTTGTGACAGTGATATTTATTGTCATCTTATATGATTATTTTTGTATTTATCTTATTATAGTATATATTATCTTTTCTCTAATCTTATCATATCTTAACTTATATCATATCATATCATCTTAACTAATCTTTTCCCTTGAAGGTACAAAAATGGCTCTCAAGTTCCTTAAGAAGAAGACGACCAAGCTGAAGTCTTTCCTTAGGGAGTACAGTATCTCTCTCTACCTGTCTCCCTGTCTGTTCATCATCGACATGTTCGGCATCGCCTTTGAGACAGACGAGTACTACGTGTTCGCCCAGGAGTACGCCCTGGCAGGGGACCTCTTCGACATCATACCTCCACAGGTGCTTATTGCTTCAGCTCATGTGGTGTGCTAACCATTCTGACTCGCCGATCAGTGACTTGAAATTGGGTGAAACTAGTAACCCATTAACCATATCTGCATTCGATTCAAAGGGAATTCATCATGTTGCTTGTGGGGATTATGTTCTGTGGGGGTTAGTTGACAGCTAATATTCAGACACATGGCTAAATATTTCACAATGCATTGCAAAATATCAACAAAATACATATACAGTTAAAGGGGGTAGTGAGTAACTTCTCACTCGTAGTCACGTCTGGCCCCGCGAGACTAGCCTAAAAAAGTAGATGCATAATGGAAAGGACACTATTTCTGTATAGATTGGATCCATAGAAGCCTTGTATTTACCACACAATATCCTGACCAAACATGGCAAAGACAAACACACTGCACAAGGGTCGATTTACGACGCACAACAAGTTCAGTTACGCTAAAATCACAGATTATTTTGGCTACGTTTGGCTACCTTGCAAAAAACTTTAACAAGGTATACGGTAGGTATTATCATGTGTTTTTGTATATTGGGTTTTACATGCCTTCTTGACCTCCTCCTGTTAATATCCTTTAGGTGGGTCTCCCAGAGGCGGTGGCT
This sequence comes from Percopsis transmontana, assembly GCA_025447815.1. Taxonomy (NCBI): domain Eukaryota; kingdom Metazoa; phylum Chordata; class Actinopteri; order Percopsiformes; family Percopsidae; genus Percopsis; species Percopsis transmontana. The sequence continues at coordinate 42,283 of JAOEHI010038115.1, read as the reverse complement.
AAGCGCTGCGTGCACCAGGTGGCCATAGCTCTGGACTACCTGCATTGTAAGAAGCTTGTCCACAGAGACATCAAACCAGAGAACATCCTCATTTTCGACAGAGAGTGTCGCAAGGTCAAGCTGTCTGACTTTGGCATGACCCGCAGAGCTGGCTCCCCTGTCAAGAGGGTAAAGAACTCAAGTTTAAAAAAAGTATAAATATATATATATATATAACATACTGTGGTATATACTGTATACTATAATACAAAAGAAGCTAAACACAACATTAACAAAATGTTATAACCACTAAAACGTAACCATTTTGGAATAATAATGATGTAAGACAATTAAAAATTGTGTGAGTCTAAGACAGTTGTAGGGGGAGGAGTAGAGAGGTTGTGCGAGCCACTGAGCGCACGCAATCTTCAGGGCGTTTGTAACCCTGCTTGTCGTGGCGTGTACCTTTTAAGCCGACCTCCGTTCACCCCCCGCTCCAGGTGAGCGGCACCATCCCCTACACGGCCCCGGAGCTGTGCGACGTGTCGCGCCACGAGGGCTTCTGCGTGGCCTACAGCACCGACGTGTGGGCCTTTGGCGTGCTGCTCTTCTGCATGCTGACGGGCAACTTCCCCTGGGAGAAGGCGCTGCCCTCCGACTCCTTCTACCAGGAGTTCATCCGCTGGCAGAGGAGGAGAACCCCCGCCGTGCCGTCCCAGTGGAGGCGCTTCACGGAGCAGGCCCTGCGCATGTTCCGCAGGCTGCTGTCCGTGGAGCAGGACCGCCGCTGCTCCGTCAAGGAGGTGTTCGGATACTTCAGCCACTCCTGGATGCTGGACGGGGAGAACAACAACAACAACGGGAACGCCAGCGGAAGTGCCGGGAGCGGAGAGAGGGAGCGGGCGGAGAGAGGTGGAGGAGGAGGAGGAGGAGGAGGGGTCCGGGGAGAGGCCAAAGGCACCATCTCGTCCTCCTCGTCCGGCGAGGAAGACGAGGAGCTTCTGGTGGAGCAATTGAAACAGCAGACGCTCTCTCCCCTCTCTCCCCTGTCTCCCCTCTCTCCGACGGCCGTGGAGAGAGGGGGCGGCGGGGGGCCCAAGGGAAGCATGATGGAGCCGGGCGGGGGCCACCATTTTGTGTCTGTCTCCACCAACAGCTCTGTGTCGTCCACCAACAGCTACGACCGAATGCCCAGAGAGAACAGCTCCCCGGGGAGCCGCATGCTGGTCACCACGCCCATCGAGATCTGTGTGTGAACACACACACACACACACACAATGACGCACACTTTTATACCATTCAGTCACATGCATGCACGGAAACAGACACATACACACACACGTACACACACATACAGTGGGTATATGCTATGTTTTTATAAAAACTAAGTAAAGACACCAAATCATTGTAAAACTGTTCAGAATAACAAGCAACCAGACAGAAGGCCTGTGGATTTCTCACAAAACATTCCTCCTAACTGTTGTGGGTCAGTTCATGGTCAGTTTTACACCAGAAGAAGTCATTTACAAGGGGAGTAGACTGTGGAATCGGGCCATTTAGTAAACATTCAAATAAACAGTCTGAAATGCAAAAAAAAAGAAAGAAATTGCTTCCATCAGAGATTCTGTTACTAAAAATGTGTGAAAAGAAGACCAAATTCTATTTCTTAAAGCAATATTTTAAGCAAAAAATGAATATAAGCAGAAAATAGCCAACCTCTCGAGACCCTTAAAGGAAGTTACTTGGGATTGTTTTTGAAGAAGCCAAGGGACAACGGGACCTTCCCTTGATTTGTATTTTTCAAGCTGGACTAAAAAAATATAATTCCTGAAAATACAAGATAAACCCATGTCAACAGTGGTTCTAACACTCAGTGTTTTACAAAACGTGAAGGTGTGAGTGTGTTTGTGTGTATATCACTGTGCATTCTGTATGTGTGAACCCAAAAGATGATTTAAGTGTTATTACTTCCCCTTTGAGTTCAGAATTGTCTTATTTATCTATCTAACAATTTCCAGACTCTTATTTTTTGTATTGGTTTTGTAAAATAAGCCTTGTTTCTTTTTTTTTCTTTTTTTGTGCTTTTGCGCATAGCCGTGCCATTGGTGGGTTTGCTGCTGTACATATAAACGCAGGGCTACTCGGGGTCAGACACTGAGAGGTCGGGGTGGGTGATCAAAAGTTAATATCTCAGTATTTTGACAATATCAGTAATGTAACCATATTGGACTAAAAAATGGATACTAGATATTTGATTTTCATGTTTTCAGTGATTTGTCAAGGTGATGTGGTTCACTAATAACTGAGTTATTGATACTCAATACTCATTACATGCATTATAATTGATATTTTCGATATTATTGCAAAAGGTAATTATTGCCCACCCCTTGTGAGAGGTGACATTCGTTATGAGGAGTGCTTTTAAGAGGGGACACTGTTCTGCTGTCGACGACAAACAAACACATCCCAGAGCCTTTAAGTCAGAAAGGCTCCATTGTTGTTTTCTCCCACTAAACAGCTCTGTCAAGGTTAAATATACTGTTTTCTACACACACAAAGATTTGTTTTGAATAGGTTATTTTTGATTTAGTAATGTCTACTGAGAATATCGTCTGAAAAGGGAAAAAAAAACACAAAGGTGCATTCCGCATTTTCAATTCAAAATTATAAATCCAGTGAAGATGTAGGCCTACCTGTACACGGTCACGTTTTATAAATTGCATGACGAGTAGCTTAAACAAATCTTTAGAAAAAAAAATTCAACTGGCTTTACAAAAACGGGGAAAAAAAGTACAACATTGTGATGTGAAATATTGCTGTAGCACAATTTCCTGCATTATGTCCTGGAGTGAATATAGCTGTTATGATCTCTTGAGACAAACTAGGGCTAAAAATTGAAACAATAATTAGTTTTTATTCAGTGTATTGTATTTGTATGCTAATGGTGTTGTGTAGCCATCTTCATCACCTGTAGGAACAGAAAATAGTCTAAGCTAAGCATGGAAGACGTAATAGGCTTTGTTTTAAATCACAGAACATTAGAATTCTCAAATGATAAGGGAAGAAAATACTTCCAAATTTGAAAACTGTCAATGGAAGTTAATTATAAATGGCATTTTGTTACTTTTTGGAGCAAAGGGTAAATGTATACTTTCTTTGTCTTATGATAGAAAAACCCAAAATAATATCAAAAACATGCGTGGGAATTGGCATCTTGTGCGTGATGATGTCCAGACATAATCTGCATGAATTTGTATATGCTAAAGCGCTATTGTGAAAAAATACTCGTTTCTTTGTCACAAGCCGTGTTAATGCATATGTCTGACATATTGTAACTCTGGGAAAACAGGATTCTAATAACTGTAACGGCCAACAGTTTCAACATTTTTAACATTTTAGAATGTTTTGTGCATTAAGTAGACCCAGATAAAGGATGACTTAAAAACAGTACGTCAGTACAATTACCTTGGAGAGTCACCTATTCACAAAGAAGCCCCAGATCAGTGAACTAGTATGCAAATGACTACATCTTGTGACATTCGCTGACCTCATCAACAATGCTGTGACTCAGAACAATGGCCAGCCCTCATACAAACACTGTACTGTCTCTCTGTAGTGCTTCTCTATGACTGGTTTCCAACAAAGTCACATGTGGGTCGACGCTTGCCTTTGCTAGCATACCAACATGCTGCTGGGATGTGCTTACCACTGGAAACCAGGAAAGGCAAAAATGTTACTTTGCTTGTGGTATTACATTCGACTGTAACATTTAGATATTAAACCTTTAATATAGCCACCGTGACTGTTGGTATAAAGCAGCAGTTCCAAATAAATTGGTTTGCAATGAATAAACTGATTTTTATGTATGAATAGTCACAAATGCAAATGCATCAAAATAAAACTAAAATAAAATGATCAACAACGATATTTGAAAATCATCTTAATCATCTCATGGCACCCAAAAAGTATGTTGTCCCCCCCAGGGAACTCAACCGTCCTGTCTGGATTAGAAACACCTGCAGTAGCAGAAGACACCTAGTGCTAGAAGTGCTAGCAGAGGCACAGTAAGACAGAGCTGCGTCCATCGTGAGTCTACTTCCCATTCTGTCTAGAAAACCCCTAAGTCACTCCCTGCCCTCTCCTCCTCAACTCTGCCATGACGTAACGTGTTGCTGGCCGTGTAAAATGGACTTCCTTGTCTTTCTGTCCAGTGGCATATTCTGACATGGTTTTAGTGGAGTTTTAGTGAGTAGATGAACACAGCACTAGAACTCTGTGTCTGGTTCCGTCTTGGCAATACAACCGTCTTCCTGTAAGCTCTGATATTTTAGTCGACAATAAAATTGAGAATTGTTGTTGTGTGGTCTGCGGCTTTTTTTTCTTTTTTTGCCAGAACACTGCAGGTGACACAAGCAGGGATTATTCTCATTGCAGCATCTTGCATCATGATACTTCTGGCTAGTTAGAAGCACACTGTCTCTCATTAGGGCCTCTGTATTGGATAGGCGTTTAGCTAGTTGTGGCTGGATTGGAAAACCACATCTAAAAGGTCACATCTAAAGTGTCTCAATTCCAGGTAACTGAAAGGAAACCTCATCTGATTCAGACAGCTCTTAAGTCTAGAACGAAAAATGGCTTTTAGCCAAGCTGCCACTCTCCAAAGGGGAGGAGAGAGAAGAAAAGAAAAAAAAACAAGCCTTTTGGAAAAAACGTTGAACAAAATATTTATTTTTACAATTACATGACCTCTAAAACTCCAAAGAGGTAAACACACAGTAGGAGGGAAATGAACATGTAATGTCAGTACTAATCTGATATTGAACCTAAAAACAGTGCGGCACTAACATTGGAATGTGGTCAGTAAAAAGAAAAACAAAGAGGGCTTTGCATCTGCCGAGATAACAACATCCAGCTGTATTATCCAGTCCACCTGTGATTATTAGGAAACAAACAAGCTGCAACACAATATCATTAAAGTTTGAGACTCTGCCCTGAGATTTAAACATAGACAAATACAAATTAAAAAAAGCCCAAACTCATTTTATAACAAGAAAACAACCCAAATGCTGTGTTTGGTACTATGTATTCAGAAACCAAAAGAAAAGATAACCAAGGTTTAGAAATTGATGTGTGCCACTGCTTATTGTAGTCAGAAAAAGTTGATTTCAATGGAAAACAAAATGCATAAATTAAGATGGCACAAATTGCAGGGACATGCGATGCTAGTGTTGTAGATTTAGGACAGGTTGGGTCTCTTCTGTAATACCCTCTGGCTCTTACACACATTTGCACAACACTGCCCCTGTTGGTTCTATATGCAAGTACACATGGACATCTCAAAGACATTGAACACAGCCTTTTTCTTCCAACACGGTGAAAATGTTCCCACACAGATCTGACCTCTGAACATGGTCATACAGGCACCACTAGGCTGGGAGAAAATATTAATAGATTACATTAGTTCCAGGACACGCAGGTGTGTTTGGTTGTGGTGGTGGTGGGGGCATTAGCCTACCAGGCATGTCTGACAGATTGCAGCAATAGAATGTGCATAGCATCTTATCAGGATGTCCAAAAGAAGGCAAAACACATAAAAATGATTTGTCACTGCACCACAAGCTGGTCGGTTTAGAGGGGGAAACATTTTGATAAAATAAGGCTTTTCATTAGGAAAAGGGTTGTTTTGGAATTGTATCACTTTACGCCCTTGGGTCAAAGGAACTAAAAAAAATAAAAATTGTGAAATGACCTGTCAAAAATTTTTATGGAAAAATGTACACCCTCTAGGAGGTACAACATGTTGAGGCAAAAATACCGGCTACAGTTGGTTGATGTCAGTTTGACAAAACAAAACAGTTCCATGGAAAAAATAACAAAACTATTGTTATGGTTTGCCACAGCAGACGAAAGCCAGCCAAAAAGGGTAGGACTTAGTATGGTCACTGCCAATTACTTTCAGGAATACCTAAGCCCTCTTTAAACCACGCAAAAACAACCCACATCACTAATGTCGTTAGAATAATACATGTTTTGGGGGTACACATTCATAGTCTGGTGAGAATGTCCTGACTTGCAAGCTCCACAGTTTTTTTTAAATCAAGTCAGTCTGGCAACCTTCCATTCCAAATCATAGAGATGGTGCAATCAGTTATTAGCAGGTGATTTAACCACCTTCAACCAACCAGACAAACATTTTCAAACAGGCACTTCTTGCCGTTGGCAACAACTGGACGCTGATTTGCAGGCGTTCCTCTTGTTAGGCACACTTTGGGTTTCCAGACGGTGGCAGCAGAGTGGAACTATGTGCGAGCTTGGCAAATCGGGATGGTCTCACGAGGCAAACACACTCAAGCCTGAACAGTGCTCAGAAAAAGTGCTCTGAGCTAACACAAATCAAATAAAAACTTCTGCTTAGAGGGACACACCGTAGTTTCCTCAAAGATCAATGCTTCGCAACAGTCTAGCAGTGAGGCCCAAAAGGTACAGATTTTCATTCCTACCAAACTCTTAATTTCCAAATAATTTACCAGGTTTAGACATATATAAATTTTGAAGTACCTATCTATATAGCTTAAATGAAACATTGCGCGTCTACGACACGATTGAGACAGACAGGACGTCCAAAAGAACCACACAAGAATGCATGAAACCAAATAATGAGATAATACTGCAGAGAGATAATACTGCAGCCAGAGGACAGGAATTTTCAAAAGGTGAGCCACTCCAAAGTGCATCCTACAAAAAAAGCCACCCCGTCTGACGGGGAAAGGTACATTCGAACACACTTGATTTCCCTAAATATTCTCATCATACCTAGAGACCACTGGCGGGGGCTGACCATTCAGTACAAGCACAATTTAATTTTTACATTTTGATTTGTCATCTATGAAACAAAAAATGTCATGTTATGTCGAATAAGTGGAGGAGTTGTGTTGAACAGAAAAATACAACCCTATTGTGTTGACTGCCGATAAAAGACTGAATAATTTATCATCAGGTACCTAGGTCAGACAATTTTCCTTTGAGGGGCAAAAATAATTATCCCACATAAATCCATCCCAGCTCCTAATAGAACCAGCATTTCCTTGACTGGCATACGTTTTAAGCATTGAATTTACCCTACCAATAACTTAAAAACACACAATCAAATCCTCTTTCACAACAGCCAAACAAGAATCCTGTGGAAAAAAGTCCAGGAATAAATAAGCCAAATATAAATCACATACTTACAAATACTTAAAAAAATTAAATATATTTGATTGTTATTCAGATTTAACCCATCCCTCCCTGCATCCCCATAAAACATCCCCCTCCCCTTTTATTAAATCTCATAAATAATTACAAAGTAAAGACACAAAATTACAAATTCAACATTGTTACTGTCAAGGGAAATCATTCTGTCCAATGGGGAGAACCTGGCTTTGAGGCCTGAAATGATAGAAAAACCCTGTGTGCGATCGGCTCTGCGTTACTGTGAGGTCACGGCTGCAGAGGAGGTAGGGCTGACGGTGGCAGCCACTCGCTACCAGTGGGAGTGTTGAGGGTTAAGGTTTGCGGGTGTCGTCGCTGCTCTGCCAAAGAACAGGCTGTCAGTCAAAAAGGGAAAACCCGGTTCCGTGTGGTCTCCACGGTAACCAGGAAGGGCGGGAGAAGCCCCTGCGGAACGTTGTAAGTTGAAACGTCTGAGGGAAAATATAATAATAAAATTTAAAAAAAACAACCTTATGTCTCCAATACTTTTAGCAACCTAAACAACTCTATGTGCAGTTTCTCACAAGCAAAGTGTTATACAATAAAATTATAATAATCTTTGTTGTTTGGGGAAGAACCCCCCCCCCCCAGCCATTCCGTAAGTTTCACTGCTAAAGGAATGTATACATTTGTATGGGGATGTTAATGTACAGACACCTGTATTCTAGAACACAGAAAGACTCATAAGCCCAGTGAGCCTGGACATGTCAGCATGCATGACACTATGATCAAATTCAATCAATCACGTGTGCTTTCCCCACAAGAAAGGGGAGACTTCCTTTTAGAATGGGACTGTGGCATCTAGTGTTATTCATACAGACTGTTTGCACAGGGACTATGAATGGGGCCACTCCAGGCCAAAAAGTAAAGTGCTTCATGAGGTGGTCTAGGTGTGTCGTGGGTATCAACTATGAACTCACCGTGTGCAGCCCCTGCTCGCTTCGTCACCTGTCCAGCCATCGGTTTCCAGGGGGAGCTTTAAATGTCTTGTTCTACAGAGGAGGGGAAACGGCCAACATTGACAACCAGCAGAGACCAACATATACACATCACGCGGACAGATTAACTCTTTACACGAGCTGCGACATTGTTGATGCTCACCTTGTGCTTTTTACACTTCATGGAGAAGTTTTCCTCGATGAGCACACAGTCTGCAGGGGGAAGAGTAAAACGTGAGTCAAGGAGCTCATCTAGCAGGCTTAAACGGCATTGGACCAGCCCACACAAGTTCAGGCTATACGGATGCCATTACAGCCCACAAAGGAGCGGTGTAGAGAACACACACTGTGTATTCATTATACTACAGTGGTTAAGGCACTCATTACAACATGAGATGGAGAACAGAATGAAGGCTAGGTCTTCCTCATGGAAATGCCACGTTGTGAGGACAGGGGTTGTTAAATGACGCGACAGCAGCAAACTAAAGTGGGCATACAACATACAACATACACAACCCACCTGACTGCAGAGCACATCTGTAGTGATACTTGTTGGGACAGCCCTTGAAGAAGCAGCCCAGTGTGGCTCCCTGGTTGCAGCAGCCAGAGCACATCTAAAAGCAAACCAAAAAATAAAAAGGCATGCTTAACATCTGATCACTTCTGACCTTGTCTTTCGAATGGCAGACATTAACAATCTTTTTCTATTGCATGTTTGGCACAATCTGCCCTGCTGCCGCCCCCTCATTTCACTGTTAATGTACATGTACCTTAATATGTGACAAACTTAAACATAGGAGAACCACTGTACTAAACGTCCACCCCGTTGTAGGCTTAGAAAACACCTTTACCGTCTCCTGGGCCACCGTCACGGCCTCCACCAGACCGTAGACCCTTCCCTTCACCAGGAAGACGCCCGCCGACCAGATGCCACAGTCCTCGTGGAGCCAATACTCACAGGGCTCCAGAGGAACAACGGGGGCGCTGTACCAGTCCTTCACCTCTGTCCGCGGGCGCTTAGCTGCAGGGCTGCCAGAGGGGTAGCCATCACTGGTCCACTGGAGGCCCCCTGACAGGGCCTTTTGCTTCTGAGGTGAGCACGGGCTGGAGGGCCACATGGACGGGGTCAGGACACACGTCGCCCCCCTGCCCCTCACACTGCAGGAGGAAGAGTCGGAGTCGCTGTAGCCCTCTTCGGTCTCCTTGAGGCCGTGAGTCACACTGGCTGGTGTGTTGCTGGCGGGCCGGTAGCCCTCGGGGTAGTAAGGCCCGTGGAGGTCACCCAGGTCCATGCTGTTGGCTGACCCCCCACACAGGCAGCAGACTAGGGAGCCGTGGTGCTGGCTGTGGGCGGAGGACCGGCCCAGCTGGAGACAGGAGGTGCTGGGCACGGCCCCGGAGATGAAGCCCCCAGATGGTCCGTGCAGCTGGCCCTTCTTGTCTCGCGCCCGCGACTCCTCCTCTGGGTAATTGATGACCGTGCACGTAGGTGGAGACGACTGCTTGCGCTCCACATGGACGAATGGGGAGAAAGTGTCCAGCCGCAGGTCCCGTTTCTCCTCCTTGTAGTGGACGTACTTCAGCTTGATCTCTGGCTCTTTGGGGGCGAACATTGATAAAGACTGGCTGATTACACGTTTCTTCCTTCTCCTCTTGGCAGGGGGGCTCGTCTTTGTTTTGGCAGAAGGAGAAGTTTTGCCTTTATGTTTGCCGGGGCTTTTCTTTGGAGTTTTGGGAGGGGAGGATATTTGAACAACAAGCTCTGGGGACAGGTGGGGACTGGGGTCGCGCTCTGGCTCTTCGTTTGCCTTCTTCTGAGTAGCAAACTGTGGACCTGATGCTGCGGAGAACAGTGTGTTTGAGTTAGGCTCTGTCTTCTTCCTGGATGTCCTACGTACAGCAAGGCGGGGGCTACACTGTGGTGACAGTGCCTGCCATTTCTTTGACTCGTTTACATCTGACAGAGGGCTTGGCGTTTTGGGGGGCGTGCTGGTGGGTGAGTTTTTGGAATTATTGTTGATTATAGAATCTGAGGTAGACTCTTTGCAACGGTCAGTGTTAATGCTTTTAGTTTTAATTATTTTTGGCGAGGTCATTGTCGATTTTATTTGCGTACTATTCACTGTAATAGGTACAATTGTTTCGACTTTATTGTTTCCCATGAAGGAGTGTACTTTCTTCTTAGGACGGGCTAGGTTAATAACACTGGTGGAGGTTTGGGCGGTATTGGTTTGTTTGGCAGTGTGCACGCAATCCAAAACTTTATACCTGTTTGAGTTGATGTTCAGAACTATGGCTTCCAGTCTTGTTCCTCTGCCAGAGCGGGCTGGCAGTTTTTTTTTCTTTATAGTCCTCTGTAGTGTCCGTGCATTCCCGTTAATGTGGGGAACAGCAGTCTCCTTTTTGGGTTTCTCTCTCAAAGGGTCTGATAGAAGATCCCCATCTTCAGTCAAGTCAATCATGGGCTCCAAAATGGTCTTGCGCCTATGGACCGGCAGCCTGGATTCATTGCTGGTATCTAATAAAGGTGTTGAGTCACTGTTAGACCTTGTAGCAGTGAGAGAAGGCTTGACAGTCCCTTCACTACCGAGACCTGAAGCAGTCTCGTCAACCACTTGAGGATAAGAGTTGTCTGCGCTGGGTGAGCTGGAGGCCTGGGGCAGGATGAAGACATCCTCCACACCATCCAGTGAGGTAGCTGAGGGTGATGCTGGATCCAGGGGGCTAATGTATGCCCTGCTCATTATACATAGGTCTCTGGTACTCAGGCAGTCCTCAGCCACTACTGGTTCCTGTGTTCTGGAGACAAGGAACAGCACCTCAGAATCCACACTTTCCTCGTGCACCCCTGCATGTGTGACAGAACCCTCTGGCGACACGCTCGAGCCTGACCAGCTGTTATCCTGACCATTCTCCAAGCCCATACCACTTTCCACTTTTCCTTTTAGATGCGTGTCCATGTCGCCATCACTACTAACATCTCCATTGAGCTTGTGAGCATGCTGAGTGACGCATACTCCGGCATCAGCACTCTCAGTCCCCACATGAGCATCGGGCGTGGCAATAAACAGTTTAGTCTGGGCTGCAAGGTCCAAGGGCCCATCACCTTGCTCCAAGTAGTGCTGGCTCAGTCCATATCCAGTCTCCTCGAGGCCTTTCTCCACCTCGCAAGAAGGGTGAAGGGAGAACTTGCTGATAGATGGTACTCCATACCGTGGGGAATTCTGAGAAAGGGAGTCATGAGCGGAGAAGACGCGAGACCTGCTCACATAGGAAAGGGTGACTGTAGTGTTGGAGAAGGCATTGTCCGGTTGAATCGGATCCCCTGATTGTTGCCTGATTTCTGGTGGGGCAGTTTTGTTGTTCCCAGTGTTGGGGTACCAGCTGGCACTTTTGACCATATGCAGGGCCTCTAGCGAATTTGCATTGAGGACACATTCCTCGCCTTTCCGGGTTAGGTCGATCACAGCGCTGCAGGTGGAGAGGTCTTGAGGCTGTAAGTCATCTATGCTTCCAGGTGGCTGCTCCATAGCACCTGCATCAGACAGGAAAGAAAGACGTTTATACTTATCAGTACTTAAATGCCTAACTTAACTTAACTTAATCCACGTGTGCTGCAAAATTATCGCTTCACGTCAGCAATCAATAAAAACATCGTCAGTTGCGTTGCGGGAGTTACGTTATCCCACTGCGACATAAGGAAAGTTTAACCAGACCAGATTATATGTCCCAACGTTAATATTAGCAATGGAAATTGACGCGTGCCTGCATTAGAATGACACATGACTGTGGTTGGCTCGTCATAGTTAACGTTAAACTTTCTAATTAACGTATGTTTAAAAGGTTGACATATACGAATAAACTCGATGTCACGGGTGACGGCGGAGGGGCTTACGATGTTAACCGCTAATGCTGTTTTGTTAGGTCGCTAGCGCTGTTAGCTCACGGTGAGTTAGCTGATGCTAATGTTAGCTAGGCCCGGATGGATGAAACAAAGACGGAGCGTAGCTAATGCAGTGCTGATCAAAACTTACCCGGACGGAAAGGTCGGAGGCTTCAGACGTCCAATTCAAGAATCCGCCCCACCCAACATCTCTCACGAACCCATCAGGCTCTAAGTTGTGTAGAAATGTACTACCGGGAGAAAAGGCCAGTTTAAATCCAGATCAACAACACACTTTTCCCGGAACCCACTGTGTGAGGTGTACCAGCAGTGGAACAGTTGTCACTCAGCTGCGGATCACAGTGAAGCATTATGGGAGACATGTGAGTGAGAGACATTCTGCTGTAAATGTAAAATGCTGAATTCTTATAATAGATCTATTCTAAACGACAGGCCTATTTGTTCAGAACTTAAATACATTATTTGTTTTACTTCAAGACCTAAGGCCAGTGAACTTCTTTTAGTAGAAATTTACTCTACGGTTAGTGATGTAGATATTACAATTACAATTGATGTAGATATGTGATAATTACTTCAAAGACGAAAAATAGGACTAATGTAGTTTCCGAGCCAACACTTTACTGACCCCTGCATCGAAATTCAGGTGTTAGAGCTACATAGAAAGCAAGATAGATATACACAAAAACATATAAATATACACACACAAAACAATAAGGTTGCTACCAGCTGAGCAGCTATGCAACCCCGTTAGATGACTCGACAAGCTGAGAGAAAAAAAGTCTGCCATGAACAGGAGTTCAGGAGGAGGAGAGCCTGGCTCAACAGAAGGCGGATAAGAACATTTGCAGGCTTTAGATCAGCAAACAGCTGAGATAAAAGCGTGCCAGAAGGAGAAAGAGGACTTAAAACTTTACATGGAGGTGCGGATGGTCTCTCTCCTCTCACTAAACGCTGTCCTAAATCACAAAAAGGAGATTTTTGCAGCACCAAAATCCGGAGCAGGCCTTACAGCAGCACGCCTTATAGCTTACCAGGAAGAGAAGGATCACCTCCACCAGCAGGTGGAGGACAGGAAGAAGTAGTAGTCCAGGATCTAGCATTGTGCCTGGGTGGTACGGGCCTCCCCCTGTAAAGACTTTTTTGATTAACAATCTTTATTTTGATCTATATTATTTATATATTATGGGCAGACACTTCATTCATAAGGTTTTAATAATTGAGAATAACATTTTCCTCGTAAACTTTACTTTCTGTAGGTATATACAGGCAGTGATGTAGCCTACTGTTCCTAAATTTTAATTCAACTATGGGTCTTCATAGTTAAGTTCAATAAGTCTTATCTATCGTTTATTATCCAGGCCACCTACGGGTATCATCTGGGTGGGCAAATTCTTGTTGCCATTTCCATCTTCCTATACATGTCCACATTATTTATTGGTATGATAACCTTTGCAGAGGAGTAGTTAACAACTATCCACGGACTTATTCAAGAAGATGCAAGCATTCACATCCAAATCAACACAGCCGGCACCAGCTTTTCTGCACACGGCGTGGGGAGCTCGAGTCTATGCGAGGACTGCCTCTTCATGCATGTCAAATATGCCAACTACCAGGCTGGCATCTGGTGAGGCAGTCTTCAGTAACATCCGCAAGTCCCAAGCCCAGTCGAGAATGGCCGGGCAAGAGATGACGACGGCCATCTCACCGTGGAATAGGTGCGGGGATCTCCACTCCAACCTCTGAGGCAGTGCTGCAGCTGCTGTCCTGCAAGTGAAGCTGTAGATGCAAGCTCCTGGAATGCCAGTGCATGAGCAGCGGCTTGGAATGTACAAGTGCCAATCAACCCCAAGAAGAGGCAGACCTGACTGACTCTGAAACTGAGGACTGATCTTAAGGAGGGAGCCCTCATACTTGACAGACTTTTTTTTGTGCTTCAAAAGGAACAAGCACAAGCTCATAAGTTAATTTGAATTGTGTGTATAACACATTTTGTTCTTGCCAGAAAAGTAAAATATTGGTTTAACGGGTATATTGTGATTTTCATCAAATTCTGAGACAAATATTTTCCTAAGGTGAATCGATTATTATTAATATAGCAGGGCTCTGGATACAAATTTTTGTTTTTTTTACATTGGTGTAGTAGTCACCAAGCCCCAAAATACTGAAAATGCACTATACATGATCCTCTGGTTTCACTCTAGTGGTACACATATTCAACGCATGATAACTACCACTAAAGAAAATCAAAATGTTCAGGGTGCAAAAATATTTATTGCTAATAAACCTGTAGTCAGTTGGTGTACATTTGCTGAATATTTACATTTGAGTACAGAGGAATGTGAGGCAAAAATCTATAACATTTAAATAAATACAAAGGGACTGCCACTGAGCAACTACAAACATAACCAACTCATACAATGCCTATACAGCTGGACCAATGATTGCAGCGAGAGAAAAAAAAAAAAAAAAAGTAAAATAATATAATTCTCATATATTTTCATATTATAATAGGTGACTCCCATTCATTTGCATATAGCAGTAACGTTTCAATGGTAAATCTAAAAAATAATCTGAGGATGTCAGAACATCTGTGATGTTTATCATCATTTAGAAGCCAACAACATCCAAAATGGCTACAGAGTTTGCTAGCATCATAATACAGGCAAACATATTTACTCTAGTTTGTTTACAGTCTTCCATATGTGCTGAAATGATAACGGGATCAATATGTGCATACTGACCACACGTAGAGGCCATATTCCTATAGTCGCTTATGCAAACATGATTCCATCGTCCACATGTAGTTGTGTGTAGCTGTTAAACGTCACGCTTAATCCTTTGGCTAGCAACACAATCTACAGAGTTAAAACAGTAGCTTACACAGTCACGGTTTAGTGTATGCCTAATAGATTCTTAATTAAAAACAGTATTTACAGTAAGATAATGTATGGCAATGAAAAATAAACCATACCAAAAAAATAAAATAACTCACAGTAACTGAAGTGCATGGATTGCAGACTATAGACATGAAATTCAAACGTCATACCATGATTTTTTTTTCCTTTTAATAATATAGGAATTACTAGGTGTTTGTGACCAGTGTGCAGTGTTTCTAAATAAGTCGTTACAGAGCTAAAATATATAGTGGGCTTTTAATCATGCAGCATATGAGGTGGACATGACGCGTCACTGTCAAAACTCCTTTGTTTCTTTGTTTTCAAACAGGTGAAGTCTCTGCTCAGCTGTCAGCCCTTCCTTTAAGCTCTGTGGGGATAAAACAAGACAAACGTATTAAAACTGATAATAACCTTGTCTTCTATATGGCCATGTGAACCAGGCAGTGAAAGTCAGTGAATTCACCTTCAGTAAAACCACAGGTACTGTCAAAAACTCATTAGATAGCTGTGACACATTAATATAACAATGTAATCCCAAACACCAAAAATGTTAGCCCTTCTACACCTCGTGTTACTCATACACACACACACACACACACACACACACACACACACACACACACTTAAGTGCTAATTACGTGCATATAGTAAGAAGACAGATTAGTCATTTATACCAACCAAGTCCTTGCAGTTAAGAAAAAATAAAATAAAAACAGCCTGGGACCCATGAGAGAGACCTTTGTAACGGGGTTAGGGATGTTCATAATTAACCATTAACCGACAATACGAATTTTGATTAATACCATCAGTTTAAAAAATAAATAAATCTATATCTATCTATTAATTTTATACAAGTTTGCTGCATGGTAAATCAACTCATGGGGGCATGTCGACCTATTGGTCTATCTTGTCCCGTCCGTTTTACTCCGTTCACAACAGCGCTGCAGGTGTGTGATGATGTGACCATGTGTAAATCCTCATGTTCTGTTGTTTATGCTGCTATTTGCACATGTAAAAATAAACCCCTTCCTATGAAAAAACAAAACATTTGTTGAATTGGTATTTGTTTTTTAATGTAACAGACACTCGTCCATTCTAAATAGTACATACTAATCTTGTTGGTTAAGCGTCGGCTATTGGTCAGAAAAAAAAACCTCAAAATGAGCATCCCTAAACCGTGTGTAAACTTGGTGCATGCTAATGTTAAACAGCACCCCATCGTATGAGTTCAATGCTACAGAGGGTGTGGTTGACCCCAGTGATGCGTCTGGGTAGGTTTACCTAAAAGGGGAGGGGTAGGATGCCTACACGTCCTCAGCCGCTCTAACTGTCCCAGGGCATGTCACGACTCACAGACTGGGGACAAATGGGGGGGTAAACAAATACACACCGGCAAGTGTGTGTTAGAGAGAGCTACAGTGTTCACTTGTGCAGGGTTTATGGATACACAAACAAGGATAGATGAAACAATGTGCACGGGCAACCAGGCCTTAATGCCAATGGTGATGCACAGTTTTGAAATATTGGATGCAATTGCATGTCTGAACTGTAGATGGCAGTATGTCACGTGAAACCTCTTCTGTTCAGTCTTTGTGAGTTGTGTTATGGTGCACCTCTGTTTAAAAAATAAAATAGCCCTTAAATAAGTGTGCTCTGTACTCTATTAATCCTAATTAATGATTAAGTTCAACATGTAATACAACGGCTAAGTAGGGTCTTTATCATTTAGTCTCAGACATTCCCCCCCACCCTAGACATACCTTCGACCTCATGGTGCGCTCCGAGCGTTTAGCCGCAGCAGCGGCCATCTTGAGGATGTCAGGGTTGCTTTTAGACTTCATGATATCTAGGGAGGAAACGGTAGACCCAAATGAGTGCGGAGATACAGGATGATATCTCTATCATGCATAACTGTAGGGGTTTTATTCGCTGTGCAAGACCATGGACGGTCAGAGCTAAAACTTTGATGGTATCTCTGAAGGAGTGGGCTGTAATATTGCATTGTGTGGCATTTAGGGGGCCTAGACCCTGTGGTGAGACGAGGGATTCTGTACCGTATCCCCCCCGTTCCACCTCTTCTGGCGAGGGCTCCCCCAGCGCCTCATGGGCCAGCTGCAGCTGGTCCCTGAGCCGCCCCAGGTCTCTCTCAGCTTTGGCCTTGACGATGCTGAGCTCCGTGTAGATGTCCTTGTACTTATCCGTGGTGTACTTCTTATCCTACAAATACAGCGTATGGTGTAAGGTGATGCACACACATCCTTTTAAGCTGCCTGTTTGGAGGGCTGTGAGAAGGAGCACATACTCGTTGGGCGGACTGGAGTTCATCTTTTAGGGATTTGATTTCCTGCTTCAAATACTGCACCTCTGACTCCTTTACTCTCAACATAACCTGGATGAGAACAAGATTGCATGTTAAAATATTAATTATTAAAGACTTTTACTCGTATTACTTTTACTGTATTGGTGACATTAAAATCCTCAGTTGGTACTTTTAAACAGTTAAATCTAAAACTACATTTAGTGCAAACTGTGGTAATTTGTGGATAGTCAAATGGAGCATAAACAGTGTGAAAAGTATCTAAACGATGTCCTGAAGCTAAAGCTGAGCAATATTGTTGCGTATATAGACATTAGGGGTGTGCATCTCCATCACTGAGGCTGATGCGATACACATCGACATTGCCAACGAGCAACTACTAATGCGATACGATAAGATTCACCCCTATTGCGATTCGACACGATTTGATTCAACACAATGCGATACGATGCAAAAGTATATGATGCTATTCAATTCAATATGGTACAGATAGTTTGATTTTATTTCTTTGGTTCTTCTTAAGAAGACAGCACATCATAAATTAACTAAAAGTGCCATTTTCACTTCTGTTTCTCTACTTTAGTACTGCAACTCACCAAGCACCTCATTTCTGCTGTTTATTTTAGATTTTCCTGTGTACTTTATAGCGGCACGGCCTATTTTGCAAATTGCATGTGTCTTGTCAAATTGTCAGTCTCTCTTGAAAAATCTCAAGTGTCGCCAAACATTTAATTTGTAGAAATTCGGTGGAACTCTCTCCTGCCCTCCTCCATGATAATCTGTGACTCGCCTAGCCACACCACCATCTCGAGCGAGACTTGGCCACTGACAGCAGTGGAGATGAGAGAGTGCACTTGAGAAACAGTTTAGAGGAGGAATCAATCTAAATATAAAATGATTGGTCACATTTCTAAATATTAAGGGCCTCTACTAATAATTCTATATAAATTAATCTGATTTTACCGCATCCCGAGTTCATCGCAAATTGTATCCGTAATCCCTAATAGGCATTATTAGACATTCTTAGGAGCCCTCACCCTCCTGGTGGTAAAGTCATCAGAACTTATGTATCTAAGATGTGCATTTGCTGAATAGGACATTGAGGTTCCGATTGGCTGTACCTCTAGCTCATAGAGTTCCTTGCCCTGAATGGTGGTGCCAGTCTCACCCCCTCCCTCCTCGATGGTCATGGAGCGCATCTTGGTGATCTCTGCTGCTAGGCGGTTGTTGAGCTCCTGAGATCACAAGAACACCACAATATGTATTGGTTCGCATCAATATAGGGCGGTTTTCTAATGTCAACCATATGGGCTGCATGTGTTCCTACCTGGTTGTGCGCATTGAGCTCCTGGTTTTCCCTCTGACACTGCCTGAGGGCCTGCCTCTCGGCCTCCAGCGCCTGGGCCAGGTGGGCATTCTCCAGGCACTTCTGGGAATACTGCTCCGACAGAACCTCGATCTCGCGCTGGAAGGAACACAGCTCCTCCCTAAGACATGAGATACCACATTAGGACTCATTAGTCCCTCCACATACACAGCCTGGGCTTTTATTCTTCTAGGTCTAGACGAACCCAGAGCCAGCATAGGGACTTAATGAGGTTCCATGAAGATTAGACAGACTGAGACAGGCTTACAAACACAATGTTCTTACAGCTCTGCCTATAAATCTAATATTTGGCATGCAGGACTGCCTTGTCCACTCTTTGCCTTGGTTACGGCTGGCAAGCTAGCAGGCCATTGCCCGGTTGCTGTTCACAATGAGACGGCATTGGGTTTCACACAGTACATACTGGCAGACAGAGACTCTGGTTCATAGGGTTCAAGAGCTTCACTCTAAATAAATGGATATTGGGGGCATTTTGTTATCTCACTGAAATTTTAAACCAACTCTCCCTTTTGAGTGGAGAAGGTGATATGACAAAAATAGGACAACTTGATAGAACTTGTAAGGCGTAGCTTTCTGAAATTCCACTTGTTTGACTTTTGGACACCTTCAGAGATAGGTCTTGGTTTTGTTAATGGGAAGCTATCAGTCAGGTAAAAAAAACACATGCAGCTCCACAGGTGAGGCTGGGGGATGTGTTCTGGCACACACAGGAGAGGCTGGGGGATGTGTTCTGGCACGCACAGGAGAGGCTGGGGGATGTGTTCTGGCACGCACAGGAGAGACTGGGGGATGTGTTCTGGCACGCACAGGAGAGGCTGGGGGATGTGTTCTGGCACGCACAGGAGAGGCAGGCGTGAAGTAAACAGAGTTACCGCCACGGACGTTCTAACACCAGAATGGCCGCAAAAAGCGGTAAGTGTACAGCTGTTTTTTGGTTTTTTTTTAACCGACGCTTTTATCTAAAGCGACTTACAATCAGTTCATTTTTCAACAGTTGAACTTGTTAGCCACCAGCTCTTGCAAATAACCTTCTCCTAGAATAAGGACAGTACATTCACCTCTTATTGTGATTCTGCCCCAATTAACATGCATTGCTTTTTGATTGCGAGTAAGGTGAGTTTGACTCATAGGCACACTCAATTGGGTTACTGCACCTCCAGAACCCTAAACTTAAGGTATGGTGAACTGAACATTGGAGTCAGAAAAGCACAGAGGATCAACACGGACTGGGTTCATTCGCTTACTCATGCTGTCTGCGGATCTCCTCAATGTCAGCATTCTCCGTATTGCTATTGGCCTTGCGGGCCTTGTCGAGCTCCTTCTCCAACTCTGACCGGTGGGCGTTTTTCATCGCTTCGATGGCTGAAGCAGAAAAAACAATGTTTTATTCCATGGAAAGCAATCTGAAAACTCTTTATCTGTATTGCCATTTATAATTTTCTTTGCTCTTCTTATATGAGCAACATCATAAGTTAAATGAAACTAAATCAAAGGGTAAACAAACCCTAAAATCACCCTGAAAATGGAACAGCACCTACATCTACAAATTAAACAAGGGTTACTGCAATCTGCAATCACTGGCTCTGACCGGTTTGTTTCTTTTTATAATAAAAGGAGCATAAGATTTGATAATTATTTTTAATGGTGTTCATTGTTGTTTATATATGCATACGATATATGTTACGCTATTAAAATTTGTGTTTCATTGCTTGTGACCCTTTTCTTTTTGGGGTCCAAAAGATTGAGAACCCCTGCCCTAATGCACCATTTACATGTTTTCAACCCCTATAGTTTCAGTGTTTGATTAAGCTTTCAACCCCTGCTACTGACCGGTACTTACCAGCTATAGTGGCAGCCGTCTCCTCTGCCAGCAGCCTCTCCTTCTCCTCCTGCAGGTTCTCCAGTTCCCTCTGGTGCTTCTTCTGCAGTTCGTCTATTACCTTCTGATGGGAATCTTCCATGGCAGCAAAGCCTCGCTCACAGGTGGCCTACAGGTGGTGACAGGGGTGGGGAATAAGAATGAGCTGACTGGTCTCCCGAGCTGGGGGCCCAGAGGTTCTCCTGACCATGTGGGTAGAGCAGGAGAATCCCTGTGACCCTGGGTCGTCCTTTATGACATTGGACGACCTGCGAGCCACAGCCTGTTAGCCACAAGAAAGTTGAGCCTGTGAGTACAAAACAAGGTTAGGTGAAACAGTAGGTTACACAGCACATTGCCGGAATGCAGAGGCAATAGTTCAGACAAGGGCTTGCAGCATCACTTCCTAGTCAAGAGTTGAAGCGTTCACTGACAGGTTTTTGCTGTTTAAACGTCTAACCACCGCCATAAAATGCTGTTCACAATTACATTTCATGTTTATAATGTCCCCCTGATGGAATGTAGGGCTAAGCCGATGCCACAATACGTTTATGAATAGACGAGCAAATGCATGAAGGATATGCTGGCACAGGATTTAAATGAATCTTCAGCACAATGCATTTTTGGCAAGACTGTCCGTGTTAAATGAGATACGTTTGCCAGGCTTGCACTAACACCTTTAGACGTTCTGGCGAAAGGAGTAGAGGCCACGTTCAGAGTGTTATTACAATGCTATTAGAATTACAGTGCACGTTTCCACAATAAGGGATTTGAATGGCCTTCCGGCTGGCGAGACCCGCAACCTAGGCATACTTCCGTCCTCTATTCACCACCACTAATCTGAGTGATCAAGTAACAGTGTTGCATTGACCCAGCTTGCCCCGTACCCTCATGATCCTGCTATAGACAAATGGGAAAACTGTAGGCCTGGTCTGTTTTCACAGTGATAAATGGCCTGGAAGCTCAGAGAGCAGCCCGGGACCCAACTGTGAGAGACTGAGCTCGCCAATTCTTCCCCCGCTGGGTACATGGAGACTTTCCTGCTCTGACATCACAGCCAGCAGCACCTGTGCTTTGTTCATATCCATGTTAGGCTTCGAGTCTGCCTGTGTGTGTCTGCTTGTTTGTGTAAAAGCTCATATCCTGTTTGCCTGTATTAGTAATGAAATGGCTTGTGAACACTATACAGACATTCCAGTCTATCTAGGTAGCTTGTAATAGTAGAGAAGCTAATTACATGTATTGCTAAAGACATGAGCTACAACACTGTGCTATAGACAAGATAATAATAAAAACAAGGACAAAGTCACATTATTCTGTCCAAAATAGGGACCACTTACAAAATGCACTGCTATTCAAATGCAAATGCTTTTCAAGGTGGAAACCTGAAATAAGTTTAAGTAATAAATTTACCTCAAAGTTAAGCTAAAATATCTTGTCATATGTTAAGAACCAAAAGGAGATATTAAACCATTGATTAGTACAAACAGCAAAAGGAAAAGAGATCAGACCTATACAAATAAAGGGCATGGTAAAAATAAAAATAAAAGATGAATGGATAAATGGCAAATGTTGGATAGTTTAAAACTTGACTGTGAAAACGGTCAACTCTTTGCACTTAGAACAAAGGCAATGTTACTTCATGGCTAAGTAAAATGGTTAGATTAAGAAGCACACCAAATTTAAGGAGGAACACATTTTATAGGGGTATAGGTTCAGACCCCCTTTAACAGTGCGATAGACTCAGGTTGAAATCTTCCACAACCAATATAGCCTTTGGTTACTGTAAATTGTACCTAATTCAAATTATTAGCAATTCAACGTCCACAAAATGGGTTCCTCAAAGCATAACTGCAGCATCAACAATCACATGCACTTGAGAAGGGTGTTAGCTGTCATGCAATACTGAAGTTAGCTGGTTTACAGAACGAAGAGCAGGAGTGAAGTGAGCAAAGTTAGGAAAGCAAGTAGGGTTGGATAAGGAGAGGGAAGGGGTCTGGGAGTGCCACAAGGGAACACAAGGCATCACGGATGGATGACAGCAAGGACAAGGAGCGTTTCCACCTTCAGGTTTTCCAGATCTCTCTCATATTTCAGCCGAAGAGTTGTCGCGTCACCCTGTTGTTCTCGGCGCCTCATCTCCTCGGTCATGATTGAGACCTGGGTCACCAGCTCTTGGATGCGCTCTTTGAGGCTCGGCACAGGGGAGGAAGCAGGGTGGGCTGGCCCATCAATGGTCTCGTCCGAGCGTCCTTCAGGGTAAACCGGAGTGATGACATTCCTCAGCTCTTCTATCGCCCTGTCAAAATTTTCCTTGAGAATGTTCCTTTCTTGCTCGTGCTTCTTCTTCAGGTTTTCCATGCAGATTGTCAATGAGTCGATCTCCTTGATGTTTTCTTCTGAACGGAGGTGCAGAGTCTCACTGGCCTTGGCAACATCGTGCCTCAGCTTTTCAGCTTCCTGCTCATAGATGTCTTTGACCTCTCTCAGCTCCTTCCTGTGGAAGGCAATCATGTCTTGAAGCTCAATGGCTTTATCAAGTGAGTCTATGGGTTCTCCTTCGATCTGAATATGAGTTAGTGGCCCAATGGCAGTGCCCTCTGGTGCATCAGATAGCCGATTTTGAAGCTCTGCCAACTTGGATTTGAGATCCCTGTTAAACGCTATCAGTTTAGGACAGTTTACACAGTCAAAGCTACTAAGCGGAACTTCTTCCAACTGTTCCTTTAGCTCTCTCTCATGTTGATATTTTAGTCTAATAATGACATATGAAGTGTACGTTTCGCTAAGGGCATCAAGGAGATACTTGTTAGACTGTTTGGGTGGATTACCAGAATCAAAGCTGGCTACAGCTAAGGAAAGGAGCTTACAATTTTTCGACGACTTTATAGTGTAGATAATCTGCTTTAGAAAATCTACTTTCTCTTGTAGGGTTTCTGTCAATTCTTTCATAATGAGCGCATTCGTTTCATTGTCTAGCCAGCCACAAATATTGAAAAGGTCCTGCTCCATCATCCCTTTATCGCCGCTGATTTTTGCTGGTGCATTAATCCTATGAATTAAAAGCATTATGCTCTTTTCTGCCAATATGTGTTCTGCCACATTTCGTTTGAGATTTGGCTTTTGTTCTTCCCCATTTTCACTTGGATTCAGAACAATAGTACTCAAGAGCTGGCTCCAGAACTCTGCCTCTAACATCAGCCTTGTTACCTCTTTCTGGCTTGAGTAAATTTGCTCCTTTTGGGAGGAGCCAAGGTAGTCTTTAACAAGTAAAGTGCTTTTTAACTCACTAAACATTTTCTCTACATCACCGTCTACTTTTGTGATCATCTTTAATACTTGACCCAGTGCCTCCAACTGTCTCTCAATCTCTTGGACAACATGCTCAATCACCCCTTCATTAAAAACCTGCTCATCTGTCTGAATCAGTGCTTCGCTAACATTTTCTGTATGTTTATCCCTACCTGCATTTATCTTTACCTCCATCTTCTCTCTTAACAGTCTGATTTCATGTCCTGCCTCTTTTAGCTTCTGACCATACAACCTCTCCAATTCCTCTTTTTGAATCATTAATTCACTGTTCTGTGCTTCAAGTTTCATAAAGCGCTGTTCTGTGACCTGGAGAATTGCTTGTCCCTCAAATATCTTTGCCTCTGAGGCTTCAAGTAGCTCTTTAAGTTTCTCTGTCTCCAGTTGTGACTCATCTTCATCGTAAGTAGCCATCTGGAATCCCAGGCCTTTCAGAGTAGCCTCTTTAAGCTGCAATTTCTTCTCTGTGTCCCTCAGGGTGTTTCCAAGCTCCTCCAATGTCACCAAAGCTTCGTGAAGCCTCAGGGATTTCTCGTTCAACTCCCTCTCATAATATTCTCGGTCTATGGCATTTGCCTGGTTTTCTGACAATTCAGCTTTAACTTTGTTGAGCTCCTCCACAACAAAATGGTGCTGTTGGCCACCCTGCAGGTCGATCAACTCAGCTTTCAGCCTGTCTATCTCTCTGTCAGCCTCAGTCAGCTGGTTCACTATCTCTTGATACCGCTGGTGAAGTGCCGCATTTTCACTAGTTACCAGCTCAACTCTCTGGGAGAGGATACCAATAGTCATGTCATTTGTTTCCGCATGATTTTCAATTTTTGAGAAAGGGCCATAAGGGTTGTTTAGGCTTTCCAACTTTTGCTTCTGGACCTTCCCTACCATGTCCTCCATTGTGAGGAGACGAGCTTCATAGTCACGGATGCTTTCTCCTGCCCTAGCTAAGCTCTTTTTTATAGTTTCGTTTTCTACCTCCTGTTGATACTTCCATGTCTCCAGAAGCTTTTGAAAACGACTTGGTTCCATTAATTCCCGACTAAAGCTATGCGATCGCAACAACTTCATCAGACCCTTGAGGGTCAGCGGTTTACCAGTTAACAAGCTTTCTAGTTCTTGAATCCATTCTGCACTATCCTGAAGCAGGAAGCTAACTGTCTTTTGGATGGGTTCTGGTGGGGGTCTTTCCAGAAAGGGTGTATTTGGGGGTTCAGAAAGGCAAGGTTCCTTGATGGGGTGTTGAGAAAGTGAGAGGCCAAGCTGTGCCTGCATATTGCGCTTTTTCAGCTCTTGCAGCTGCAGGAGCTCTTTGGTCTCCTGGTACTTCTTTGTTAAGCTCTGTGCTTGAGAACTAACCAGTTCTGGCTTCTTCATCTGGAACGCCAGATCGGCCTCCAGACCCAAAGGGTGATCCAGCTTGGAAAAGGGGACCAGACAGTCGGTTAACACACAACAGGGGAGACACAAGCTTGCTAACTGTTTTCAGCAAAAGCTACCAATAATTTCCCCCAAATTCTTACGAAATGTGATATTACATTCCCACATGATATTGTCAAATTATGTAGATAAATATAATGATTAAAAACACAATTTAACTCTCATTAGGCTATATGCTGAAAATTACAAGAATAGGTAAGCGATTTAATTGCCAGGGTTAGTTAATCATGACAGGACATGCACATTAATAGTTTAAGTGGTTTCATGGGGTAAGTAATGCAATATTAGTTTCAGCTTGATGGTTTACATAGGGATGGAGCACATACCAGTTCCTACAAACACACACTTTTCTTCAGCTTTGTTCCAGGCTCATGTCTTTCACCAAAGAATTATTTTCCTCAGTAGAAATGTTAGATTACATGTATTCAAGTACAATGTTCAACATATGTCTGTGTTTGCACAGTAAGTGCACTAAAACTTTAATGCTTGTTATATACCAAACTATCTTACTGCAACAGACACATCCACAAATAAAATACTTTATGCAATGAATTCAACTACCCAAACATGACTAACATTTAGTCTATGGACCAATAACTGTTTATCTGTTAAGAGAATAAAATGGTTGTTACTACATGGCTGTTAACAGAAGATGAAGATCTTACTTCATGCAAATAATTAAAAGACAAGCAAAGTGGTTATTTGTCATACACTTTAACAGCAGAAGGTATTATGTCATTAACAGCACCAATGAAACTGGAAACTTCTAAGATCCATGATCAATTGATTATTCACAACAGATATGCTAGCATGAGTTCATGACCTCTACACTAGCCTACCAAACAGAAGTATAAGATACACTAGTAGAAGCCAGAGCAGCATCTATATCTCCAAATCAGTTTTTCTTCACATGCAATGAACTCATGCAAAAGGCAAATTTTTGTAGCTTGAATGTCAGCTTGTTTGTCGTCTTACCATAAATTACAACATGCAAAGGCTGTTACTAAATGAGAGGAAAATATTGCTCAATAAATACAGTCCAGAGTAAAATTTATCCTGCGACTCACCGGAGAGATATAACCTGAACGGATGTCCTGCTCTCTATCCAGGGCTGTTCTCAGCTGGTGTTCCAGCTCCTGCTTGTGATGGTTAGAATCCACCAGCTGCTGGTGACAGCTCTCCAACTGAACCTTAAGGTCCTCTACCTGGAAGGGCGGGGGGGGGCAGGTAATGTGAAACTTTAACAACACGGAAGGACAACGTCATTCTGCAATATGCTACTACTCTTAAGAGTTCTTGTAGTGCGGGCTTCAACCACAAGGGCAAATCCAGACACAACACAAATTGATTTTCCACTTTAATGTGTAAACTCACCCCTTTCTTGTAACTCTCCAACAGTCTCTCCAGTTCGGCCGTCTCCCTGGGTTGCCCGGTAGCAGGAAGGGGCACTCTCCTTTCCTCCCGAATGGGAGTCTTCTCCACCTGTTGCCAGTGCTGCTCAATTACCTCCTCCACCCTGTGCTGCCTCTCTAGTGATATGGATTCTGTGTGCCCATCCCCGTCTCCGTCCTTATAGCCTATACTCCCTACTTCGCCGGCGGCGGCGGCACCATCCACTGGAGACTTGGTCACAGACTCGTACCTCCTCCGCCTCTCTTCCCTCCTCCGACTCCGCTCAAGGTCATCCAGGTCCGCCTGCAGGCCCTCTGCCTCCTGGGCGCGTTGCTGGGCAAGGGCCTGGGCGATGGGTCGGAACTCTGCCCAGTCGAAGGTCTTGGAGCGACCCTCCCTCCTACGGTCGCGGGCCCGGCTCTTCTTGAGGCCCGGGGCTGAATCTCGCTCTACGGACAAGGCCTCGGAGGAGTCCTGGGTCACATCTGGCCTGACCAGACCCTCCAGCGCAGAGAAAGAACCGTGGTCCTCGGTGGAGCTGAGAAGTAAAAGGCCAACATTTTCAGTAACTTCTAAAAAATACAAAATTCCCCATTTTCCAAGCTTGGGTCAAAGAATAAACATTTAGTCTGGAAAAGAGTGGATGGGATTGTACTGACCTGGCTACATCGGGGGCAGTGGAGGGTCGGACGTTCTTCATAACTGCCTGGATCCAGTTCCTTCTAATACCTGCCGTCATGGCCGACAGAGTATGCACGCCCTCCTGGGTCTGGAGGTGGAGATGCAGTGCATGAGTAAACCAACCTAAATAAACCATGGACAGTAAACAATTGTATAAATACATTGTTTCTTACGTGGATTTGAAATCCGTAGTTGCGTTGAGCCTGGTATTCTGTGACGTTGTAGCACGTGGTCAGGTCGATCTCCCCATCCAGATCAGAAGCCTGAGAAGACACAAACAAGTGACAACCATATTTGTTCTACAGGGGGAAAAAACTAATAAGTGATATAAAAGAAAAAGGAAAGCCAATTCACCTCCTCAGCAATGGAGTCCTTGTAGTATCGCAGGCTGTGGTCCGTCAGTACAAACCAATACTTCTTCCACTGCAGAGTGGAGATAAGCAGGTTAACATATGGTTCAATGGTGAAGATGCCATTGAGCTCGTAAGCAATTGGTCACATATATAAGCACACTACTCGCCCACCTGATTGGCTAAGACCTGCAGCCAGTGACGCCAATATGTCCTTGTGGGTACAGCGTGGGTACAGCGTGGGTAAAAAGGCCCCAGACCACAACCCACCCTTTCAACTGTCCTCAATAGGAGCTTTGACATCAAACGACTGACCGGACCTCTCTAAAGGCCATAGAAGGCTACAGACATTCTACAGTACTTCAGCTGGACGGTTCATGCGACGTTTGAACTAGCTACAGAACCCCCTCTTTGAAGACTCCGAATCAGAAGATAACTATGGCTTGAACCCATTTGATTTGTGTATTTATTCATGCACCAGATATGCCTAGACCTTGACTAATCCTATTGGCATCTGTGCACATGGCAATGTCTTCAGGATGCACATTCATACAGTACCTGGCTTTGCTCATCGAGTTTCACCATCCAACCTTTCTTGAAGTTCAGCAAATCAGGCTGTAGAGAGAAATAAAGAAAAGTGAGATGCCATTTCTGGAATATAAGGGTAATACAAATAACACCACATTTCTTCATGCAAGGTGACCCAAGAAAGTCCACAAAATGCAATTACACATATCACTACTCTATCGTAGTAGAAGGCTGGCGCTCACCTACCTAGGCCTTACAAAACAGCAATACAATCACCACACAAGTTAAAACATAAAACAAACTTATTTAAACTTTCACATTCAACTGAAAAGTAATATTCTCATTATTTACAGTTCAAGAAAACTAAAGATTAAGCCCAAGTAAAAATAAATACATGCTCACTCAGGGAGGAAATTGACCCTACCAACAGATGAGGTTTTGAGTTGAGTCCCTGTTTATAGGCCTATTGGCTAGGGACAACTTCAGCCAATGCTGCAGCAGCTTTGTACTATCCTGGCTGAGGACGCAGACTAGTGTGCCTGTTATCAACATAGTTTAGTGTGATTCCACACAGTGGGTGCAACACACACACACACTTGTGAGTAGTGCCCTCAGGAAGCAGTGCTAAGTTGTGACTGTGCACTCTCCTCTTCAACACACACACAAACACACACACACACAAAGAGCACGCTTGGAAGATGCAATCAAAATATGCAGAGGGCAAAATATGCACGCAGAGGTAGCAAGTGCATAACCTGAAAAGGAGAAGAGAGTAGAAAGTAGAGCCTGCACTGCCCCCTGCAGGATGGAGGATATCCCTATATCATCCAGGCCCTCACACTAAGTTCAGAGAAACATTATTAGTCTCGACTCCTCTAATACAATTCTTTACATTATTACACTTAATGTATGTAATAGAAAGTCATAAAAAAGGGACAGACGGGTTTATAGAACAGGAAACGTTAATAGCTGGATAATAACTTGTCCATTATGCTCGTTCATTCTGAGCAACCAGACGACCCTGTGTTTCTCCACCCAAGCTGGGAAACTAATAATTTCCCAAACAAACCTTTAGGTTGAGCTTTACTTTAGGTGGAGGGCTGCTACCAGTGGATATTCCCATTGTAATTCCCCCTTACTATTAATGTTCACTACTGTGCAACCTTTATCGGCAACCCAGACCCAACCCACAATGAGAACAGCAGAGTTATTGTCTGGACCCCCCCCCCCCTCCACACACACACACGCACAAAACAGCTTACTCCTAGTGTTGAGCAAGGATATAATTCACACACTGTGAACCCTGGCATTATGACATAACATACCCTAGTGGTTATGCTATTGGTTAACCTAAAACGTTGTGGTGACAGGGACTAGTACAGATCCCTAACACAAACACTTGACCGGCCGTGGGGCAGTATGACAGGGCGTGTCAGGCTGTGAAATAGCCCCACCTTGGTTGTTGCCATAAAAGAACAACATTAAGGGGCCCATTAACCTTGACGAGGCTATTGTAAAAATAAAAATATAAAGAATAGAGACTCACTGTCATGACCGACTCAGTGGTCCGTCTGTCCAGAGACTTGGCTCTCCTCAGTGGGGGGAGGGGGGACGGGAAGTCCAGGCCAGGGTCGTGCCTCTGCTCCTGAAGCACAAACAAACACGCACAAAAAGAACAATATAAATGTTTTCATACTACAAAAATATATTTAGCTTGCTGCTATCTATCACTACAATGATAGATTTGTTTTTCAGATTTTTGAAAATCCCTCACCACTTAATTCACCAATACAACAAACTGAAGATTTATTTATACACTTATATCAGACACTCTGCTTTTTGGAAAGTAGGACGCAAATCGATAGGAGGTGGATAACTGTCCCAAGGTCCAACCCTCCCCTGTCAAACGTACATGCTTTTTTGAGGCTGAAGAAGAATGAAAACAAACATGTTCTAATCTGATTCCATTCCTGGTCAGGACAACTCTCACACAAAACCGGTGTTGGCACTTTTTTAAATCTGATTAGTAACCAAATACTGACCTAATATAAAACCCATTTGACAAAGAGAAGAGACGCATGTATTAATTGGTAAACAGGCTTGCTCTTTACGACAAGTCTGTCCTATTTTTGTGCCTGGGTATCCTGGGCGTCTGTGCTCTTAGCTCTGATTGGTACAATGTTATTGTGACATGGTTCCAGCTGCAATAGATCATGTTTGATATTGATATCTTTGGTCAGAGATGTGTAATTACATAAATTAGACACAGATGGATGGATAATTGTACAGATATGCTGCAGCGAATTAAGAGCGGCTGCTGTCACCTGCCTATTTATTCAATACCGTCCTGGTAGAGTCCAACACTGTGTGACAATAGGCCTTGTAATGTATACGAGACAGAGACAGCCTCTGTGTGTCTCCTGCAGAGGGCTAGAGGCCGCCCTAGCCTGAGCAGAGCAGGCAGCGGGTGGGAAAAG
Organism: Percopsis transmontana; assembly: GCA_025447815.1. NCBI lineage: Eukaryota > Metazoa > Chordata > Actinopteri > Percopsiformes > Percopsidae > Percopsis > Percopsis transmontana. The sequence goes on along the minus strand of JAOEHI010038115.1, from coordinate 11,581 downwards.
GAAAAAGCAATCACCAGGGGAATCCCACCGCAGAGTGGAAAACTGGAAATGAATACAGCACACACTCCTGACCTTTGACCTCCAACCATAACAAAGGCAGGACAGAGAGATGCAGAAAGATGGGGGCCGGGCTGATCGGGTAGGGGGGGAGCCAACGGCGGACCAAACTGACGCCTGTGTCCCGTCACATGACGTTGTTTACATTGTTTTAACACACCCATTGTAGCCTGAGGTACACCGTTGGCACACACACACACACACACTGCAGTGTTACCTCTCTGAAGCGCCTGTACTCGCTGCGGCCTTGTCTGGCTCCACTCCTCCCCGCCTCATCAACCTCCATTCTCTCGGCATTCTCCAGCTCTAAGGCCTCCAATTTCTCAATCACACCGGAGCGACTGCCAACACACAGACACACATGACAGGGGTAAAGAGCAAGCAAGCAAACAAACAGTTGATAAGCCCCCAGTCAGGTGTGAAGTGGACTGGTGCGCGTGTTGGAACAATGACAGGGTGAACCACGCAGTCCAGAAGGGGTAATGTGAATGTGGAAGCACGAGACAAGCCTGTGCTCATTTGCGTTTCCATGGGCGCGATTATGATGGCCCAATCCAAGACGCTAGTCCTTTATTAACCACTGAAGGAATGAGACTGAAACCCTTCCACTGGACTCCTCAGTGTGTGTGTGTGACTGTGTCGCCCAACAGGCCTGTTTATTATACATTTTAAACAGCCTGACTTGGATTGAGGGAGCAGGAAGTTGGCTTTTGGGAGGAAAAAGATGACACCACCCTCACACACACACACACACACACACAATCACCTGCTGGGTTTGTTTGAAATGCCGCCTTCTCTAGTGTGTGTGGACTGTAATCTTTCTGAGAACAGGCCTGGGGAGGGGGGTGGCAGAAGGCTGAATGGAAACCATGCAGCCTCTGTGTTTATACAGCGTTGGCTCACAGTGAATTTCTTATAAAGCGGATAAGAACTGGCAGGCCAAGGCGGTTATTAGGTAACAAATATCTTCTTAACCACAAAGAACACCACAAAGCTTCTTTTTTTACTTATTCTTCTGCCGGTTAGAAGACGTGTGTGCGTGTCACAGGTCTGCGTACATGCCTTAAAAAGGATAAGTATCTGGTATAATCCAGCTGGTGTTCCAAGGAGGCTGTCTGCTAACCTGCATCGGGGAGCCAGATCGCTGGCCGATTAAACAAATTGCCTGGGAGGACAGTCTCTGCTCACTCAACACAATTAGCCGCCGTTCAACCTTTCTGCGAAGTCCTATTTTCATTCAAAGTCCCGGGAGACCCTCCACAAAGTGTTTTCAGGTATTTCGGCTGATCAGACCACCTCTCAGGACTGTGTGGGGGTAGGATAGTAATAGCACCAGGTAATTGTAAGTTGCTTTGGATAAAAGCATCTGCTAAATGACCTAATTGTAATTGTAATTGTGTGGGCGAGTACACGTGTGACATGACATCTCTTTGACGCTTCAGCATTTTTTGGTTGCACCTGTTAGGGCAGGACTACTGACACCTTTTATATGATTGGTTCTTTTGAGTACACAACCCCACCAATTTTGCAGCCTAGCTCCGGCAAACTTTAACCTGACAAGAGGTCTAATCAGCCACAATACCTCAACACACCTGTGTGGGAGAACAGGACCCTAGCAGGCACCTCTCCTATTGAAAAATATAGCGGAGGGTGAGAGATGAGGGAGGGACATTCAAGGCAGCAGGCAGAGCCACTGACCTCCTCTCGGGGCTGAGCATGGCCTCCCTCTCCTGCCTGTCGGGACTCCTCAACCGGCTCCTCTTCTCTGCCTTTCTGGCCTCGGCCTCCAGGCGGCGGGACCGCGGCGTGTCGTATTGCCGGGAGAGGCCCCCCCGCTGGGCGGCCAGGTGGCTGTCGGTGCTGGTGACAGTGCTGCCACTGGCGTCCGAGTCCAGCGAGCTGACCGAGCCGCTGATGTGGGAGCCGTTGGAGAGCAGCGAGCTCCCGGAGGGGAACGGGTCACTGGGGGCTGGGGAGAGACAGCGGGGCACGCCCCCCAGGCTGGAGCAGGAGCCCGTGGGTGAGAGCAGGTCGCCTGGCGGCTGGGGTGCTGAGCCGTGGAGCAGCAGGCCGCACCGGTCAACCTCGTCACCATTCACGGAACCAGCGTCAGAGCCCTGGCCCACAGAGGCACAGTCACCTGGAGGAGAAGGTGGAGAGACAACGCAAATACACTTTTTAAACAATATAGGATTATATTGCCATTTTCTTGCTGACTCTAAAGGGGAATATTCTCTAAAAAATTATGCTAGGTAAACAAGGAGAACAACAGGTGTTGTTCCTGTCCGTCCTCCATACCAGCAGGGGGCAGTGGTGATCCCAGCGGGGGCAGGTCAGAAGCGGACCATACGGTGGCCCCCTCAGCCTCTCTCTGGTTCAGCTCCTCCTGCCAGATGATGGAGCTGGAGTCCGGAACCTTCTCTGCCTCGGGGATCCCTGAGCCCGTCACTGCAACCTTGGCTGGACCCGGCTCCTGGACACATGGTCGTGACACAAACGGTAAATAAAATTAAAATAATACAGTTGAAACTCTAAATGTGCAAAAGGAGGGGCACTTTCAAACCAAAACAACATTTTTGAGTGTGTCCCTTTAAAACATTTTCCATGTGGTACCTAGTAGTTTTACCGTAACAGTGGGTATGACAATGACGTAACAGAGCGATAATGACTGTCAGATAGGTCCTTGGTTACCATAACAACCACCGGGGGACGTACCTGGGATGTGGCTGGCTCCACCTTGCGCTTCTTCTTCTGGTTCTGTTTGTTGGTGCGGGGATACACCACCAGCTGCTCACTCCACCTGAACACAGGCAGACCGACAGCAGAGGGACGGTGACTCCTCTGCCTCCAGCACACACAACCCGCCTCCATCAGCACCTCCTCCTACCTACGCCAGCACTCACCCGTTGATGATCTCTTTATTCTCTCCTCTGATGAAGTACTCCTGGTCGGGGGTGACAATGCACAGGGCATTCTTTTGGCCCGTCTTGGGCTCGGCGTCGACTACGTCTGTGCACAGGTTCATGTTCACCGTGCCCTGGGGCAGCGTGCTGGGCTAACGGCACATAGGACACACGTCACCAATAGCCTCAGGTTAGAGCTTGATATATTTACATAGGCTTTGCACTACTGGATAGGCCACCCAACTGAGCACAGGTGTAAATGGTACCATTTTAAAGTTTAAAAGTGAAATACTGTAGTATAGGTGGGGAAAGGGGGAGCTCTTCAATAACAAGGACAGCCTCTACTCTAGGGTCACTGCACTGTTACTGACAGTTATCAACAGGTCTCCATGGGAACCAGGAACCACGTTTTTCAGTATTAGTGTGTACAGAGTGAATAGCGGGGACGACAGCAGGACAATGGAAGAATAGAGATGCTTTGTGTGTATGAGAGAGAGAGACCGGCAGAGATGGCTTTTAAGTGGAGGATAATTACCTCAGCGTTTTATCTCGGCCTCATACCTGGTTGTATTTTCAACATCAGGAGTGCAGAATTTCCCTAGACTTCCCCTGGGCGGCCCGTGCTTACAGTGTGTCTGCTCGGAATCCTGCAAAGCCGCTATCAGACTTTACTGCGATACAGATGTGAAGCAGGTGCCGCTTTTCTGCCCGGCTCCTTTTAAGGCCAGAGACGGCTTTATTATGATCTGCCAGTAAACTCCCAGGGGGCTGCCAAATATGGCAATCACGTTGGGTCACACTTAAAACATCTGATATGCTGCGGAGGGACTCTTTCCACGGAAAGTAAAAACAGGGCAGGACGGGGGGGGACTAATTGGGGCTATGGAGTGCCACAGAGGACAAACACTGAGAGGAAAGTACTGTTAAAAGTAGTGTTCTGCATCCATACAGAGGGACACAGCAACAGGGTACTGGGAGCCCTGGAACAATATTTCCACTCGGATGACTGAAGCCCAACATATTCTCTTATTTGTCAGCATGGTGCAGGGCTTTAGAAATGTCAGTAACTTATTCTTGCAATGATCCTAGCCTAATGTGCATTACAGTTGCATAGATTCCGTGTGTTTGACCAAAACGACTTGGACAATGGCTGGAACTAACAATGAAACAGAGCAAAATGTCTATTTAGATAACTGTATGAGCTGCAATAAAGTCATTTGATTTAATCTAACAGAGTCTGCATTATCAACTCAGTTCCTTTACAATTCCAGCTGATCCTGGGCCTTTGCATGCAAAGGCAACTTGATGTTGCTTAGAAGCGGCCCGCTGCTCCTGGCACCAAAACAAAGCAAGATGTGTCGGCCAAGGCGGCCATTCAAAACACAGCTGAATTATAGCAGGGTTTGATTTTTTACACAGCCAATCCAGTCCCACATCCTCCGATTGTGTCTGCCGTCCATGGGGAGGGCTATTTTAAGCCCCACAGCGGGATATTATTAAAAGCAGCAACTCTCTCACAGCCTCTTCTTGAGGAGCCCAACCTCTTTGGGAGCATGACACGACAAGAGGCAGTAAAAAGCAGCGCGCCCGAGATGGAAACGCCACCATTCTAATGAGAACGATTTTAGTGTTCATATAAAACAAGGGGAAGCATTTGCTTGAAAGTAAAATGAGCCACTGCATGTGGTTGTACCACTTCTCACACGATTAATTGCTAGCTTGTTAATTGGTAATAATGTTAATTGCCTCCCAAGCCCAACAATATGCAACTGATGAAGCCTTCTCAAAAAAAAAATTACTTAAAACCATCGCGTAACCTAGCTAGTTTTTGAATTGAGTACACCCACTCTATAAATGATTAAATACTTGACGGGGCTTTTATCGGGCTGCGCCAGTGGCAAGTCCCATCAGAAACCACCACGGCAAGGCTGCCGTTTTACACAGCGCATGTGCCTCGACATGCAGTGCACTCCATCAAAACTGTTGGCAGTTAGTTAACACACAGGAACAGCCAGGCTACGTTCTCACACCAACCTGACCAGGGTATTGTGTGTTACACTTCCATAGAAAGCTATGAGTGAAAGATGGATGGTGTAATCTTGGTGGATAGCTGCCTGATGCAACAATGTATTACAGTTTTCTGGTGGTGGTGGTGGGGTCTACAGTAGATGATGGTGCTCTGTGTTCTCATGGTCATTGACCTTTCAACACCAGTGCTCACAGGGTGTTCCATCTATAATTTCTTCCGCAATGTTGTCTTCATCATGAACGGCTGTCCTCCCACTGAGCTCCTCTGCCACATCCGTCCATATAACAGTATCCATTGAATTGTCTTTTGTCTGTCTCTCTGAGCCCCTGGCTAGCCGTGTGTGTAAGTGAACTGGAATACTGTTCTGAAACTGCCCAACCATCAAAATGCATTACAACCCCGGTCCACCGGCCTTGGTACATGCCGCCCCGGCGGTCCATGCATGTGGAATGTCTGGGTCTGGGGCATAACTGATGTTTCCCCTGTGGTTTCGAGGGGGCTCGCGTTCTCTCTCACTCTCTCTCTCGCTCTCTGTGGTCCTGGGCCTGAGAGAGTTTGCTGTGGTTCACCAAATATGGGCATATGAGGGAACGCTGGAGAGCATCTCTCCCTCTCCTCGTGGCAAAAATAGTTCAGCTTCAAGGGGACACCGCTCCACATTTACATGGAGCCCTGGTTTGTTGACCTTGCTTTCTTGATTTTCACAGAGTACATACTTAATACTTTACTTTTTTTAAGACAGTGGTTTTGCCATGCGACTAGTGAATACTGGTACTTTTCTAAAGTGATAGACACTGTTGGGTCCTACTAGTTTTCAGTTTCCCTGAAAAGCGACCAAACTCAGGACACTAAGATTAACAAACTCTGGTGGGTAGGGGTGGAGGAATTACTAACAACAACTTCAAGCGCGAAAATAGCTAGTCCTAGACCTTATCATGCCTTTTATGGAGAGAAACGCACAGGGAATCACAGTTTTAATGCTGCATGCACACAGCACAAGCCAACCAAATTATAACCCTAGGAATGGATTATGTCAAACATTCCATTCTATTCAGACAAATTACTAAACGTTAAGGTAACACTTAACGAATTTGTCTGATTCTTTTTTTTATTAGTCGACTAATCTAATAAAATATTTGAATACGCCGTTAATATTAAGGTTTGACAATTAAAATTACCAAAAAGTATACTTTCACCATTAGAATATCAATATTTCATTGTAACTGTTATAGAGGTGCAGTTTTGCAAACTCAAAATGAAATAAAAAAAACAAATTCCAATAGTGCTAAATTCAGTTTAATTGACACCTGATCACTTATAAATCACTTCAAGAGATTCAACAAAAACAAAATCTGGATAAAGTTATCGATGCCGCTTTGCCTTATCCTTGAAAAGAAACAAAGCATAGTATATTATAGGGCTGTGCGAAATGACGATCGTGTGAGGATAGAAAAACTTCCATCGTTTCATATTATTCTATCATTTATTTCATTGTGTTGCGAATCCCACTCTTTATGGCAATTTTTTCATCATTTGGACGACGCTTTGCGTTCCTCCACACATGCACGGATGCAGGCAGAACATTTGCATGAAGGCAACACAAACAAACATGGAGCTGGAGAGTGAACGTGACACAGAACAGGTTAATTCTGAACACGAGAAGGACTCTGACCAGCAAAGACAAAACGAGGAGCTTGTACCTAAAAGAGGGGCTACTTCTAGTAAACCTAGGACAGCCTAGGGATCCAGGGGATCCGGGGCATGCTCCCCCGTTAGAAGATTTTGTACAAGTTAAATGCATCAATCTGGTACACTTTGAGAGCAAAATTAACAGGCTAGAACTACAGTATTAAGAACTTGTTCTCTTGTAAACAATTTTGTGCTCTAGTAAACAATTTGATTGCCAGGAAATCAGTGTCACCTAAATTTGGTTCCAATTGTGTATCCGATCAACACACTTTGTCTACCCTCATAAATTAGTCAGAATTGTGAGACGTTAGTTAATTTTAACTCTGACCACCTCCAACTAAAATCGAACGCAGCATAATACAACACAAACTTTGGAACCTGCAACTGCCTAATTAGGTACTGTCACTTTAAGAGTGTTTTGATTTCACTCATGCACAATGCACACACAACGCTGTTCCGATCAGATGGAAGACGGTGGACTGCATGTCGCATACGTACAAAACTATTTGGACTGTCATTGGGTAATGCGAAGTCGTTCTTTGTCATGCTTCATGTACAAAATAACAGTATGCTCCTGTTGGACAATGGCTAGATAATCCATTTGTACACATCATTCAAACAGTGTTGTACGTGCTGCCGATGTTAACCTACTGTGACAGCCAACAGTTCCTGGAAACCAGCATAGCTATCGCGTTTTCTGAGCTTTCTCTCCGCTTTGGTTTGCATATGCAGGCGGAGAAATAAGCTAACTGAACGGTAAACTCACTTTTAACATCGGCATGATGAATGAACCATTAATTTAAAAATCAACTTTCCGATACTCAATGCCAAGGATATAAGGCTATATAGTCTTATATCCTGTGCCCATAGCCCTTCCCTACAAAACATGAAACCTAAATCAAACAGAAACTGCACAGGACAAATGCTTAATTAATCATAACAATGGTTTGATCAAGAAAACCCAAGTAACAAGTGGGTATAAATGTGTACTCTTCTCTCTTAAGTATTGTCATATGTCTTGCCAGTACACATTGTCAGTTTATTTGACACAGGTAAAACAGCTAATTTGATAATTGGGAACAACGTTCCCTCTATCAGAAGTACCGGCCAATATTTTATTTTCTGTTAGATATTTTTACTGCACAAATAATTACTTGGAGCAATCAAATGAGGAAAAAACAACTGCAAATGTATCTTTGTAAGTGTTCTTAACAGTCACAGTTAATATGAATGGATTTTAAGCTCCCTCTGAAAACACAAGGCTAAGATTACCCAGCAACAGTTCCACAAGCATGACATTATTGCAGTGCCTGGCTAACAGATATCCAGTCCAACTGCCCATCTGTGATAGGTCAGAGAAGGCTCTTTAGAGAAGAGCTCCACTACAAGGCAACCTTTACACAACCACGAGAAACACCGAGATCAGCACGGGCCAGTATCCACATGACCTGCTGTCAGCACCCTGTTGATGACTGCAGGGTAATCTGTGGGTAAAAGTGGGCGTAATGCAATATTGTACTGTATATTCTAATCATGTATGTATGCGTGTGTGTACACACACACACACACACACACACACAGTTATAAAGCCCCAGCAAGCCTACATTTCTATATGTGATGCTGCTGTGTTATGGTGGGCTGGGCTCATTGAGGCTAGGCTGGTCTGGAGAGGGAACAGCCATAGCATGATGGGAGATAATCGGGTCAAAACATAAAAATCTCTCCGCTGTGTGGGAATGGGATGGGCATCCGGAACAGAATGTATACATTCCCCTGATTCCATAACACATAAGTGCCCTTGTCTGCCTTTTCAAATCTTTAGGTAAACAATGACAGGATCATCACGAAAAACCAAATGTTTTTTTTCTCTTTTATAGAGAGGCGGCCATTTTCCTGACCCAGTTTCCCTAATGTCCGGAGTGGTCTCTGAGCAGATGAAAAGGGCGCAGGACAATGAGGACTGACAGTTTTGGAATGACATTACAATGAGAGGAAGATGCAGATAACACGTGTGCTGCTTCCTGCCTTTGTTGTTGCATAATGACAACACGAGACTTCGCCAAGTGGAACTTCAAACATCTTTTCTTGCATCACCGTACGTCTCCTACCCGAGAGAGGAGGGACTCTAATATTGCGATTTCTCAGCGTGCTATTAAACCATAAAGGTAGAGATTTTAAATAAAGCTCTCCAACCTATCTGGGAGGGGGAAGCAGGTTTGCAACACAGGAGTACTACTAAACCTTCAAACCAAAACCTGTGTTAAAAAGTTTTGTTTTTTTTAAAACAGGTTTACACCACATGAGTAGGTCCAGAGAGAATTCGAGGAGTGCCCCTTTAACACAAGAGCCTTAACAAGGGATAATATTGTTTATGTGAAATGTTCTGTTCTTGGGGTTAAGTGAGGGGTATCAGCCGGGTGTATCAATGTACTGTATCTGATTCCCCACTACACACCAGGTCCACTTATGTGTGTCTCAGGCAGGCTAACAGAGCAGTAATGTGTAGGCCCCTCATGTTTACACACAAGCTCTAATCTCCTGCCTGATCAGCCGCTGTGGGTTTGGACACCCGTGTCACATTCCCCTCTGGCACACTGCCAGCACAAACACAGGCTAGGTGTGGGCAAGGCCTCTGTGCACTTTATATACCCATCTGTGAACGAACCAGATTCCTGCAGAGAACTTTCTAGCGAAATGCTGATCGGTGGACCTGTGTCTTTTTTTTTTTTAGCCTTGAGAGTCTTCCTGTTCCTAGGTAGGCCTGATAAGCTGGCTTAAAGCTTGTGGCTTTAGGGCCGGGTTCATTTACAACTTACCGACTCGTCCAGGGCGAAGCGCAGGCAGCCGTGTTCGTACAGCACGAAGAACCTCCGCTGCCATTTCTGTCAGGAGATAAGGGGATGTATGCGATTATGGACTAGGATACAGTGTAAATAACTACACAACGTCTAGATAATTCAATTTCTACAAACTAAAACATGTAAAGGGAAAGGTTTAGACGTAGTCTGTGTTGTCTCTATGGAGGGCAGTGGGCCCTAGTAGTTAGTGGAGCATGTGTCACATATCATTACAATACATTTACACAGTAGAGAAAAACACAACCATACACACTAAGGTTGTCCCGATCCGATATCAAAGATCGGAATCGGGGCCAATCCAGGCATTTTTTTACCGATCGTATAGGCAACCATGGCCCGATACAGAGCCTGATCTATTTCCAGGTTTGTCCAATTTACGTCAGTTGTGCACATTGTAAAGTTCCACATGGCTTGAAACTACAAACTATCGAGATATCAGCCTTGTGGAAATTCTTTAAATTGGAAACTCAAAACGGCAATGTTTGCAATGCCAGCTTTCGAGTAGAGGTGGCAACTGAGTGTTGTTTAATACAACTTATCTAATTAGGCGCTTTAAAAAGACAAAAGAAATCTATTTGAGACAGTGACAAGGGCGATAAAAATAACTTATTAAATTAAAATAATTTATCTCTTTTGGATTACCAGATAATTTCGGTGGTAGAGAACATACCATAGCTTATGGAGCATTTGGAGCCATGGTATTGTCAGAATGTTGTATACATATATGTAGTGTATATTTATGACACTCCAAGGTAGTTACGCTTTATGGCTTTAAGTGTTACTACAGTTTTGCCGTATTCCGGTCTGTGTCTAGACATATGCAGCGCACCTACAAGTGTCTTCTCAAGTGATGCTTTTGGGACGTGTATTTATTTCAGGTATGAAAGAAGATAGCATATTTTTAGGTTGTTGATAAACTGGAGACAGAGTAGAATCCAAGCCTTTGTGTTGTCGTTTCTTACAACTACGGCCCAAAGTGTTACAGTATGTCCTACCCTCCCGACACAACATTTCAGACATGGCTACACCAGAACTTTATACGAGCATAAATATTATTAAATATTTATTAACAAATTGGATCAGATTCGGCAGCTATAAATATTGAATGTATCGGCTCGGGATACCAAAAAATGTGATCAGGACATCCCTAATACACACATGCCTGCTCTTACCCGAGATCTCTGCATAGGATTGTCAAAGTCGGTTCCCTCAGGGGCCAAGCACAGCCACCCGCCATAAATAGGTTTAGCCTGTAAAAGAGTGTGGGGGAGAAGGCAAACGAGCCATTTAGGCAATCATTAAAACTGGATGGGAGTGTGGGCATAGGGGGGATGGGAGAAAGACAGACTGTAGGTTATGGCGCAAGTAAGAGAGAGGGGGTGAAAGAGCATGTGATGGTATAAGTTAGACAGAGAATATTAGCCTCCTTTAGTATGACGACAGAGAGAAACACAGCTTGCCCAAGTCACCTTCTGGTCTTGTTTAGCCACAAACAGCTGGCATCCAATGGAAAACTGAGGACAAGTTCAAAAGATGTGGAAACATATAAACATTTGAGTCTGTTCCCCTGGACTAGAGAGCTTAAGGCAGGAGAAAGGGGGGGGGGGCATCCTGTTTCAAGTGTTAACCATTAGCTAGCAACTCTCTCACCTGCCCCCCAACAGACACACACACAAATCACACACACAAATCACACACTTCTAAAGCCAAGGGCTCACCTGGAATGGATAAGCATCTGAATATTAGTGTGCTATACTGGCCCTGTTGCTACTCCATGTCACTGCACGTCTGCCATAAATCTATATGTGCCCCGTCTGAACTTGCTCAGACAGTCAAGAAGTGCCTTCAGAAGTGTGGAAGGGGAACTGTGTTGTGACACAGATAAATCAACTTACTGGACTAGGGTTGGATGACGAAGGAGTTGTGCTCATAGATTGAAGAACTATGGAAAAGGCATTTTGGGGGGGGGGGGGGGGGGGGCTGTTTGGGGGGCCTTTTGGCAAGGGGGGGGTGTGGAAAAAGGGGGCCCAAAACAAACCACAAAC
>JAOEHI010038104.1:0-22581 GCA_025447815.1 Percopsis transmontana | reverse complement strand
CCCCACCCCCCCCCCCCCCCCCCCCCCCCCCCCCGCCCCCCCCCCCCCCCCCCCCCCCCCCCCCCCCCCCCCCCCCCACAAGCCAGCAGGACCAGAGAGGGGAAGGTTTAGGGTTTGTTAAATCAACAAACACTGTAAAAAGCGTTGCTGTGGAATGTTACCTCACATGGCTCTAATTTCGGGGGTTAGTTACGGGTACTAAAAAAGGATGACATTTTGCCTATTAACTTTTAACTGCATCCAAAGTCTAGTAGATTGCAATTCTTTGCCAATTCCAGCTGTTCAACAAGTCCTGTGTATTATACAGACTTATAGTATAGTTATATTGTTGTAAAGACAACCTAGAGTTTCAAAAACAAGCCTAAAATAAAAACAACATTTATAATTAAATGTACAGTACACATTAAAGCAACCCTCTGTGGGAGAGGAATAAAGCTAAATGAGGAAGCATATTAGTAAACAGAAAATGGCTACTTTGTTATTGGAAGCAGATTATGCAATACACTCTGGCGCTCTGAAAATGTAAACGAGCCACATATATAATGTATAACCCATACTCATAAATGAAAGCCAAAGAGAAAAATAAATTGAGTCTGTAACTGGGTTTACACGCAGTTTTGTCATTCTGATTATAAATCATTCCGACTGAAGATTTCGGGTCAACTGTTTGCATAGGATGTGATCTAATATGGTCTGGTGTTTAAATGAGTCGACTCATTTAATTGGAACTGCTGTGTTACATGCGCACATCAGGCATGGTCTTCCTCAAGACCTTTGTTTGGCACCTCTTTTACTGTATCATCTCAAGATGGATATCTATTGTGTGTTCAGTGCAGTAGTTGCTGTTATTGTGGTTTTATTAAGCCCGTTGCCCACTGCTCGCGGAGCTGGCACTTTTTCCCCCCGCCTCGAGTTATTATTATAATTGTATATTATTAATTGAAATACATTGTAAAAGCAGATAAAAAACTTTGTTCTTGGTTTTTTGCTCCACTCCTTTGCCCTGCCATTTGATCCGGTGGTTGTTAAACATAGTATTCATATAACTTTGTGGCTCGCCTGAATTGTCATAATATGTTAATATAATTGTGATTCTAAATAACAGTTCGCAGCAAAGACTGGTGGGAGAGAGTTGTAGGTTACGGTTGGAATTTTCCGATCCGATTACATCACGACGGAGGTTTAAACTACCCCTCAGCAACCGACTGACATTTCAATCGGTGTGGGCCATTTTATTTTGTGTTTATTTGGAGCATTTTTATTCGGTTTAAGCTTTTAAACAGATTATAATCGGAATATTAGGCCCCATGTAAACCCAGCTATTGTTAAAAAGAAAAATAAATAAGGGGGATAAAGAATGATTAGTGGCATTTAAACACAATTACAAAAATGTTTAGTAGCTTTACTGTGCTTTTTACTCGGGATGTGCATTCAGACTAATTTTTCTATTTGAATAACTGGCGAGGTTCACCGGCAGCTTTTCGTTTAACCACTTGGTGGCACATATGTTAAAGTAATGCAGAGAAATAATGCATCAGAATTGCCTATTAAATTAACAGAACTCAAACTTTGAAGATGCCATAAAAGATTAAAACACACAAGTTTCTTTAAAACCGTATCAACAATCAGTGAATGTTTACCTAAATGTCTTCCAAAACAATTTTTAACTCCTATCATGCTGCTGTCAATAATAAATGAATAGTGAAAGGAGAAAAGTGCTATGGAGGGCTTGACTAGGTTTAATTATTATGGGGGTTTTACAATGACACATCAGACCCTTGTGGAAGCAGGAGGGTTAAAATACTTCTACCATATCAGATGGAGATGTATTTTTTTCTAACCCACTGACGGCAATAAAACAGGCTCAAAACAACACACACCCTCACTGACACACACATACAGTACAGAGACCATACACAAAGTTGTTTTGTCACCCACCAGTTCCACCAAAAGCATCAGTAGCGGGACCTGCGGCTACATTGGCTGGACCATCTCCCGGGGAGGGCGCAAACGCGTCTACAGTGCCGCAGACGGACGACAAACAACGCAAACCCCCAAATAAATAAATAACACCACCAAGGCCGACATAGACAAAACCAACGAAACCAAGGGCCATAAAAAAAAAAAACAATGAGTGAAATAAGGAAGAGAAATGAAACAGTCAGCATTAAGGAAATAAAAAGCACAGAATACAAGATCTATGCAGCCCGGGAATTTGATCTGAATGTTTGGGTTGTAAATTAGTAACTTTAATAGGGCTGCATAAGGCTGCATTCATTGAGCAGGCTACTTGCTGCAGGCTTGGCAGATGAAAGTTGTTGCTCTGAGACAAGGCAGGGTTCAGCGATGAGTCTCTCTTTGACATACCTATTGTCAGACTGAGGACATTAATTGCCTAATCAAGATGACTGCTAATATTTTGAAGCCAGATCATCAAGCCAGATCACCATGGCTTCCACTGTATCTCAACTCACGTCTATGTTGATCAATTTGTGAGAAAAATCTTGTGAAAACACATTCCCAGGGTAGAGCTTGTAGACTACATTGTTGTAAGTAAGAAAACTATGAATACATTTTGTTTATCAAATACAGCAACCCACTCGAATATTTCAGCTAGGAGTGTCCTTTTTATTACTCTGGTTGAAACCAGCATTATAATGACATTGTTTTTGATATGCCAAAATTGCATGCACTTCCTGATTTCTGAGTGGCTGTCACATCTCTCTAACCCTCCTCCTATGGCCACAAGCACTCAGGTGCTAGTTGGGGACGCTATGACACAATCAAAGAGTGTACCTTTAAGTGCAATTTTAAAAATATGATTTTTTTTTCATTATTCAGGAGAATATATATATATATATATATATATATATATATATATAAAATAAACAAACTTAATGGCTAATAGGGTTATAACCGAGGAGGGGGGGGCTGTTTGCAAACAGACGGACCAGGGGTCCGGACTATTAAGGGGACTCTGTATCCCCACTGACCTCCAAACAGGTCGATGTCTGAGTTTGAAGGGGCTTGGGGGGCCACAGGCAGTGAGAACGGCGTGGCTGTGGGTGGGGGAGCAGTTGTAGAAGCAGTGCTGGCATTGGTGGCAGTCGGGGTTGAGTCCTCTTCCACCAGGAGAGCTTCAGAGGCGTCGTCGCTAGCAGCTGTGGTTACTATACAGTTAACAGGCAAAACCCACCAATGTAAGTTATTACCCCGTAAGATAGAAATGAGAGAGACAGAGGAAGGGAAGAATAGCAAAAAGGAGTAAGACAGAAGGATCAAAGGCTAAAATAAATTGAATACATACATACTAGATTTACAACAATCACAAAAAATGTATATTACAAAATGTTCTTGTGAACTCAAATCATCTTGTGACCCCCCTATTTTGAGAACCTCCAAACTAGAAGTCTAGTTAGGTGCCAGGCAGGATACCGCTTTTCAAGATGGAATGATAAAAGTTTGCAGCTGTTTCAATTATTTACTTTACTTCTGCACAATACTCACCCTCAGCCAAGAGATCTGCACATGAGGAGATAAGTGCAAGACAGGAAGAATGAGATGGATGGACAGAAAAAGGAAACAGAAGATTTAAAAAAAAAAATATTAGGATTTTGTGCACAGAGGCTCCCTGGCTATTTATATGTTTAATTTGAAAGCTGCCAACATTACATCAAACATCCCAGCGATGACAATGCCCAATAGGACTAAAAGGCTCTTAATTCAATTTAGGCTTGGATAAGCATATATGGTTGGATCCAAGCAATTATGTAATTTTTTGTAGGGCAAAACACAAGCTCCATGATGTGAGGCTTCAAGTTTCACTTTTTTAAAGGATTTTAACATGAATTTGCAATTCCATTTTGATCAATAAAATAACTAGTAAATTATTTATTTAATTATTATAATTATTATAATAAATTGCACATCTTGTTACTAATACAATGTCAAGTAAAAGTTAAAATACTTGAGCACTTTAGTGCAAAGGGATCAGAATAAATCACTTACATCGGGCCTCATGCAAGATGATTCTCTTATGTTTCTTTATTCATCTAACTGAATTCAAAATACATCTTTCATTAGATAAGTTCTTACAAGTTCCTAACTTCCTCCTTTAAAAAAATCCTCTTTAATGACCTGCGTAAAATGTTGAATTTCCTTAAGGCTGTAACATCAATTAGTTGCTCGGCTTCGCTTATTTAGGCCTACATCGATTTATTAAATGGAGTGGAGGTAAAGATTCTTTTATTGTTTTTCAGAAATAAATTAAAGTAATGAAAAAGCGAATTGTATTGTATTCATGCCATTTTTACATTCTGACATGCTCGTCTAAAGCCACACAGGCTAAATTGAATGCACTAAAAGGTTTTTAATTTGCATGTTGTGATGTCTACAAGTCTAGTAATGACGTAATAATGTTAACATTAGACCTTACTATGAATATACTGTACATTATGCCTAACATAAGTTGTTGAACGCTTAGTTAGCAGTAATTTTCTTGTCTGCATTAGCTTACCTAAGTTCTGTTTTGTTAAACGTAGAGCAAGACCTGTACCTATATTTTAATACCGTTGGTTTAATAATCCATGGGCCATAACACTGTCATGATCACGGCAAAACATTTGTCATGTACATATTTGGCATTTGTGTGCCGGTGTCCCTGGCTGCCAGCGCGTTCTCGACTCCATGGTTCCTAACAATTCAAAAGTGCGTACCTTGCTTCTGCTCTGCGATAAGGTCATGGAAGAAAAATTTTCTTCCCTGGGCTTTAGGAAACTTTTAGAAATAATCGAACCCACTGACAATACATTTCTAAATATCAATAGTTTGAACTTCTGCAGTGTTCAAGCAATGTTCACATTCATTTGAGAGGTGCTTGTTTACAAATAACCGTCAATGGTATTACCAGTGTTGGCCACCATACCACCATACGGAAGAGAAGCAAGCCTCCGGGTCAATCATGAGGGCTTGGCTTGGTTTTTGAGGGCCTGCCCCCAAAAACACTGATTAAGCTCCACGCCTATTGCCGCATGCGCTTTTGAGGACTTTTCAATTAAATGAATGGCCGCCATTTTTAAGTGCAGTATCCAGTTCTTATTATACATCCATTGTTATATCTCAGGGGGGCAGGGTCTGACTCTAGTCTTGAAGCAGCTGTGTTTTGTGGCAACTGGCGGTACTGCACCCAGAAAATCTGACTCTCACACCCCATTCAAATGATTATTATTATTTTTTTAAATAGGATTTTGAATCTGTTTTACCACACTTTGCTCACTCGTCACTTTGTAGTATGTCCTTGGTGCTTCTGTACATCAATTCTTTCTAAAAATGGCAATATAGACAGTTTGGATGATTCTTCTTCATAACGTAATCAAGTGACAGTCATAGGGCTGTGCCTGCTTCTGTTGTGCACAAGCAACAGCCAGGGCCGGAGCGAGCACAGAATCAATAATGATGTTAATGCTAAACAAAACATAGCAATAATTATATCAACAAAAACAAAGAATTAGATTGGATTTGATGCTGTTCTACGTTGCGTATGCATGAGGCTTGCGATTGCAAAACTCCAGCGTCGCAAGTTGTGACGTAAGTACTCTTATGGTGTTATTGTGCATGTGCCAGCAGAAGATTGTGCAGCCTGTAAGATTTCAAGATTGTGCAGCCTGTAACCCTCGATCTGGAAATACTTATGCTGCCCAAAAAGCCTATTTCCCATTGATGGCCATTAAAAAACACGCACCTCTCAAACGATTATAAACATCCCTTGAACTGAGAAGAGCACTGAGACTGCTCTTCTCATGGTGAAAGAAGCCCTTCACACTTCTAGTCTCCTCCCTCTCCTCAGTCCCCATCCCCTTTCATTTGTCTGCTGCATTTGACACGGTAAACCACCAGATCCTACTATCGACCCTCGCTGAGCTGGTATTTGCCCACTCTGCACTCTCTTGGTTTGAATCTTACCTGATAGCTTGCTCATTTCATGTATTCTGGAATGGACACCTATCCAAACCCCGCCCAATAACCACTGGTGTACCACAAGGATATGGGCTGGGTCCCTTACGCTTCTCCTTATACACCAGATTACTTAGCTCTGTAATGTCATCACATGGATTCTCCTATCAATGCTATGCCAACGACACCCAACTCTACCTCTCCTTACTTCCATCTGACATGCAGATCGCATCTCGGATCTCCGAATGTCTTGCTGACATCAGTGCTTCGATGTCTTCGCATTATCTAGAGCTCAACCTTGATAAGACCGAGCTACTTTACCTCCCAGCAAAGGACTGCCCTCAAATGGACCAGTCTATCACCCTAGAGAACACTGCCATGTCCTCTTCAACTGTGAAGAATCTCGGAGTCGTCCTGGACATCCACCTGCCCTGCGCAGCCAACATCACTGCAACAACCCATGCCTACAGATTCTCCCTCTACAAGATCAGAAGGATCCTGTTCCAAGCTGTAGTAATCTCCTGCCTAGACTACTGGAACTCTATACTAGCCAGATGCTAATCCCCCTCTTCCGAGACCTACACTGGCTTCCCATCTCGGCCCGGATCTGGTTCAATACACTGGTGTTGGCCTACAAGACAGTAAAAGGAACTGCCCTGCCCTATCTCCAAGCAATGGTTAAGTTCCAGGCTACAACCAAAGCACTTCGATCTACCACTTCAGCTGATCGGCTTGCACTTCCATCGCTATGAGGGCACAAGAGTCTCTCAACCCAGTCTTGACTATTTTCTGTCCTGTGCCGCAATGGTGGAATCAGCTTCCAGCAGCAGTCACAACAGCAGAGTCATTACCCATCTTCCACAAGAGACTTAAGACTCACCTCTTCAGAATCCACCTTGGTACCTGACCTCTCTACTTCACAACACTCCCACTAACTGAAATTCTTTGACAATCCCTTGTCTTCCACCTCTATTTTCTATCTATATTGGAAAGAAAATCCCTCCTTCTTAGATCACATCTTAGAAAATATAGCACTTTGTTTAGGCTTAGCAATTACTTTTAGGATTAAACGATATGTTATGTACTGCATGTTGCAAAATGTATAACTAAGCCCTGATCAGGAATTAGAACAAAAATGAAAACCGGAAAAGCCTAGGAACACTGGAATGGAATGAATGGAAAAATAAAGTTTCTGCTCAGAACGAACCAAAATGAAAAACATTTAGTTTTGAATCCCTGGCCCTGATGACATGCTGCTGTCATTATTCTAACAGAATGTTGTTTGCTTACGATAACTGGTGTATGACCTATTCAGCTATACTTTATTGTAAGTTGCTTTATATTAAAGCTGTAAATGTAGATGCATAGTGATTCGCTGAAATGCGTTGAAGACATTAGACAACCTGAACTGCATTGTGGGAAACTGGGTGTCAAGTATTTTTATTACTGTAAAACTTAAATTAATAGCCCAGGCTTTTATTTGCTTCAATCACTGAACTCAGCCTGCCTATATTTGGGATAGGCGTCTATATGGGATATACCTTTAATTCCTTCCGCACAGAATTCTTGCTCAGCAGAGATGGAAAATACTATCAAATTAATTATTTAAACCATTATGACAGTTAACGAGTTAACGTAAGAAAATGCTTATGAGTCTACTGATAACATTTATGGTCGTGACCTCCTGCCCTGGTAAGGGTCACGACTTGTTTTTTAAAGGTTTCTTATCTTCAGATAAGAGATGACACTTGGTTGTAAGAAGCTTGATAGATATGCTCTCAGAGATAGGAGGGGAGAGTAACCGGAGATGTTTTCTGTTATCTTATCTCCAATACATTGTGAAGGAAAACAGAGCATTGTTGTAAAACACACCCATACACACACCCAAACCTATATAAACCAAGGTATGGAGGAAGGTCCTTGTTCTTCCATGCTTATTGCTGTGTTGAACCCAAAATGCATTTTGATTAAAGGAAACTGCTGATCCACGATCTTGGTTGTGTCTTTAGAATTGGAATTTATCTAACAACTAGTGCAGCTCAAAACCATTTAGAGAGATAGTATTTTCCCATCTCTGCTGAGGAAGAGTTTTGTGCAGAAGGAATTAAAGGTCTATCCCATTTAGACGCCTGTCCCATATATAGGCAGCCCGGGCTATTAATTTAAGTTTTACGGTAATAAAAGTATTTAGGCAGAAAAAACTGACCATTTCCCACAATGCAGTTCAGGTTGTTCGGACTAAAGGAATATAAATAATTGAGGAATGGAACACATATCGTATTCTGACTGTATGATCGCTTCAAAGGTAGGGAGTCACCACTTTTTTCTGTCTCTCTTGTTTACCATGCCGGTAAATTTGAATGAATTATACTTTGGTGCTCATGGTTTCCGTAAAATGAACCGAATGAATTGTGAAGGAAGGGACTCCCTTCAAAGCTCATGCCTGCTCACCCAGCTTCGATGAACGGGCATGCTTTCAAAGTGGCTCAAAAGGATTACCTCACTTTCGGTGTTTGAAAGGACACAAAGGCTGTCCTGGTGCTGTCAAATTACCATGATCCCACTCAGCGAGATTCTGTGAGGAGAAAGGCGCAAGACGGCAAGCACATACGGTTTGAAGTGCCATCATGCCTTTTTGACTATCAGAAACACATGAAAAGTGTGAATCTGCTTGATCATATGGTGGGATACTATCAATTCAAACACAGTAAACACAGGTCAAAGAAATGGTGGAGGAGGCTTTTCTCTCTGCTGGCTGTGTCATGCTACAATGCATATGTTGCTGCTAGGTGTGCTGGGGGAAATGAATTCAAGCACAAGAAGGGCTACAGAGATTTGCTGGAGGACCTTGAACAATTACTTGTTCTCCCTGTGAAAGCAAGGAGTGCCCCTGCATCACCACAACCACAGACCATGACTGTGAAAACCGCTTTCAGAAAAGAAGGGTGTGCAGGAAGTGTGGCAAGAAGCCGCACTGATATTCTAACACTTCCACCGTCTACGGCTGCAAACAGTGCAATGAGGCTGTCCATATTGAGTGCTTCGGCAAGCACATTCGTTGCCATGTTGCTCAGTAGGATGACTATGTACACTGTTCAACGTGCTGTACAAAACTTTCACTGTAAAAGTGCCAAGTGTGATATTATATGAAAAATATGAAAAATATCAACTTTTCAAATCTTAAAAAAAACATTCCAAAAACTCAAAACTTAAACCATTTGTGACATAACTGATTTTGATTAAAGCCAACATAGGCAAAACCCCACTGCATTGGGCAGTAGCAAAACAAAATTTACCATTATCTCAGCTTGTTTATACTTTAGTGTGGGAGTGGGGGCGTGGTTTAGCGCTGATGCAGACGGGAGGGAACGTGTGAGGTGTGATTCACGGGGCTGAGAGACAGGTGAGGGCAACTATTAATCACCTGTCTCTCTTAAGCAGGGAGTGAACACAGCAGGGGAGGACTCCCAGGCAGGAAGAAGGAGATCGAGAGCTCCACGCGGAAGCTCTCGCATTGAGGACTGTGTGATTGTGCAGTGTGACTGAACGCCGGGCAGTGTTCAAGTCCCGTGTGTGTGTGTGTGTGTGGGTTAAGCTGTACCCAGCAGAAATAAAGCCGTGCGACGCACGGATAACCCCAACTACCTGTGTGGACAGCGTGTGTGTGCCACAGTTAGCAAATTATTTTTTTATAAAATGCACATTTAATGTCAATTATATGTATTATATTATATATAATAATAATATAATTAAAATTATATTATTTTATCTGATTATCCGATAATCAACAAATGAATCTATTACTGAAAGTTAATTCATCATTTGCAGCCCTTAAGGCCACCTGTTCATAAATGAATGAGAGTTGTGAATTAACTTAATTGACATCTCAATACTGCCATATAAGACATGGTCCATGATGGTAACGAGGAGGGCAGACAAGGATGTTCCCCTGGTTATAAACTATAATTTTTAGAATGTCCTTTACATGTTGGCGGAAGAAAACATATCCCTTATGAGATCAAAGATCAGGTTAAAACTAGTAAACTACTACTATAAATACATTATAATAAATGCGTTTAGAACAAAATCTACTATAAGCCTGTATCCAAAAAACCCTACATCTCATGTCAACGATTGAGTTCACTTCTGTAGTGACGAAACATGTCATGCCCCTCATGTCCTGCCAAATTCCCGATTCAATTGCTTAATTTAGCACACAATGTTATCCAAAGTGATTTACAGTAAGTACAATACAAGTATTAAGGAGATGGTAGGGGTTACACGCTAACCTAACCTGCCCACATTTCTTTGAGCAATACAAATTCCTTTGAGCTTTACATACTGCCCTAGAATACTTTGAAAATAGGAATACCTATGAGGATTCTGTTTGTGGATTACAGCTCTGCTTTTAACACCATAATTTCCTTAGACACCAAGCTACAGTCCCTGTGACTATTTGTAACACTTTCACTGTATCCTTGGCTTACCTCAGGGTTGTGTACTAAGGCCACTACTATATTCTCTGTACACACAGAGCGCTATATATTAATAATCTCCAATGACCTGACCACACCATCATCAGAAAGGCACAACAGTGCCCATTCTGAGGAGGCTTTAGAAAAAATACACAGAAGCATTCTCACCAATATTTACAAATAAACTATTCTGCATCACAGTCCACAGCTCATGATGATAAGGTTATACACATTATCAAAATGCCCAAAAACTCACAGCATCAGGTCTACAATTCATGGAGTATGTGTATTACAGCCACTGCCTCAACAAAGCCCACAACATCATCATGGACTCCTTTCACCCTCTACACACACTGTAGTAGTGGGAACACTACTGCTATCAGGCAGACACTACCGCAGCATAAGGACAAGGACAACACAATTTAAAGATATATGCTCAACAATAATAATTAAATGGACTCTACACACTGCGCTTTATATTATGCACCTTGTTGTTTTATACAATAAACTTTGCTGTGGTGTTGTCTTGTTATCTGTGCTGTACTGTGTGTGTGCTGTGTGTGCTGTGCTGTACTGTGTGTGCGTTGTTGTATCAATGCGAGACTGACAAAGCATTTAATTGTTTTCAACCTGTTTTAAACATATAAATAAACTTGAGCTTGATCATTTTAAAAGTTGAGTAAAACATTCAAACACCACTGTCAAGCAAAATAATATCAACATTATCCTATGCTCTGTGATGTAAGCAATGTAAAAAAAATAAACCATTCAGAACCAGGAAACAAGTGAGCCACTCAAGTTTTTTTATACCACAATAAGGTCATTGCAGATAAAGTCGGACATCAGGAAAAAACTCTTTGGGTATGAGTCAGAATCTGTGGTGCCTAATGTGACATGTTTACCAGCAGCAGATTTACTGCCCTCTTTGGAGTGTGCAAATGCCCCTGATTCATCCAGAGTCTCACCTCCCCATGCAGTGGTAGAGGAAGCTGTTGCAGCTTCCCCTGTTAATGAGGAGTTCATTGGGTCTAAATCCAGTAGGAAGCCATCATCAATGGCACTGCAGAAATAAAAATATTAAGAGAGGGGAGGGAAAGATAAAAGAAAGAAACAATGAAAACGACAAACACAAGAGACAGAAGGCACAGTCAGTATGTACTGACTACCATCTATAGTCCTTCCATTTACAAAATATTGATGGGTGGAATTTGATGCTGCTCTACTGAAACTGTAAGTAAGTTTAAATAGTCCTTACTTGTTGGCAGTAGTAGTAGTAGTGGTTAGGGTGACTGTTGGGGGGGGGGGTTTGGCAGGTGGGCCAGGGCGAGCTGGAGGGCCACCACTCGCCAGTGCAGGTGTTGCAGGCTTGGCCTGGGCTTGGGCAGCAGGTGAACTGTTGTTAGCCTTCAAATCCTATATGAAGAACAGACACAATACCTAATGCAGGCTACTTCAGCAATTCTGCACACCCTTCTTTTTTGAATTCCATTTGAATCATTACCAATAGGTGTTTGGGTCGATTCAATTTATATTAATTTGTTGTTAAATTCTCGACTGTACAGTTTCTTTACCTAAAAAAGTCCACACGCTGATATTTGGGATGAAATATTTCTTTGGTGAAATTGAATTACTTAGATGCCAAAAAGTACGTGAAGACATTGTTCACATAGCCCTGTATCCTTTTGTCTCATTAATGTGTCATCAGGCCTCCAACACTGCTGTGTTATTTCATTCATTGTCCACTTACTCATTTGGAGGTTTCTTCAACGAAAAAACTCACAAACTGGCACTTGATGCAGTTGTTCTTTGTTTCCCCATCTTGCTCTGTGTAATCTTGATTGGAGTTAACTAGAGTGTTTTACATGGTGGATAACACCTTAGCCTTCACTGAGCTGTCTTGGCCAGCTCCATGATAAAATACCTTCTGCATCCTCTCTTGTCAGGGTTTTGCTTGTGTACATTTTAGCTTTCGCATAGGTGTTGGGCGGGGGTTAGCTGTCTCTGAAAGAACGTTGTGTGCTGCCCACCTGCCAGCATGTTACACTGCACTGTCAGCTCTGTTGTCTCTGTGGGAAATGCAGCCTGGGCCTGTGCGATCCTTTTTGCGGTGAGGAGCTCCAGCTCCTCACGTGTGCTTCTCTTACTTTCACTTTCAGGCTACTTAAATAAAAAGGCTGCCTACTATATGTGACCATACACTCCTTGATACAGTGCACTAATGCTTTGCCTGCTGGTGGGGGTGTCTTGGCTCCTTTCAATGTGTCCTCTCACTATAGTTGGTTGTTGGGTTGTAATCGTCAACTCAGACTAATATCATACTGTGGCACATACACAAAATGTACCCTGGGTCGCTATATTTTCTTTCATTAGCGACGAGTTCCACAATATTGTTCATGATTATAACAATTATTTGCTTAAACTGACATGACATTTTTAGTTGTATTTTACTGTACCTCGGTCAAGCCATTCGTCAGTGGCCCACTCCTTCACAAAATACTTTGAGAGAATTTGCTTTGTATTTTTTTCTGTATAAGGAAATTGCATAGAGACTATACAATCTGTACGGGCCATTAGTATCCAACAAGCGGGCCATTACACGAGGAGAGTTGGACAGGGCCATAGAAGGGCATCAACCCAGCAGCAGGACCGGTATCTGCTCCTTTGTCTGAGGAGGAACAGGATGAGCAATACTAGAACCCTACAAAATGACCTCTAGCCAGCTACTGGTGTGTATGTTTCTGACTAAACTGTCAGAAACAGACTCCATGAGGGGGCACGAGGGCCCGACATCCTCAAGTGGGATCTGTGCTCACAGCCCAGCACAGTGCAGCTCGATTGGCATTCACCAGAGAACTACAGAATTGGCAGGTCCGTCTTTGGTGCCCCGTTCTCTTCACAGATGAGAGCAGGTTCACACTGAGCATGTGACAGATGTGAAAGCGTCTGGAGACGCTGTGGTTATGCTGCCTGCAACATAGTCCAGCATGGGTCAGTGATGGTCTGGTGAGGCACATCTTTGAGGGTCACACACAGACCTCCACGTGCTAGCCAACAGTACCCTGGCCTGCTGTTAGGTACCAGGATGAAAACCTGAGACCCCATCCCTATCATCAGATCCAACGTCGGACCATATGCTGGTGCAGTGGGCCTGGGTTCCTCCTGGTGCAGGACAATGCCTGGCCTCATGTGGCCAGAGTGTGTAGGCAGCTCCTGGATGATGAAAGCATTGATGCCATTGACTGGCCCTCACGTTCCCCAGACCTGAATCCAATTGAGAACCTCTGGGACATTATGTATCGGTGACGCCGCCAAGTAGCACCACAGACTGTCAGCTCACTGATGCCCTGATCCAGGTCTGGGAGATCTGCTAGGACACCATCCACCATCTTATCAGGAGCATGCCCAGACAGTGTTGGGAGTGCATACAGCCACATGGGGGCCATACACACTACTGAGTCACATCGTGAGTTGCCATGATCAAATTGGAACAGCCTAAATTGTTTACTTTGATTTTCAGTGTGAGTTTGAATCCAGCCGCCAATGCGCCGCTGCACTCCAGAAGAGGGACAATGCCTCACACTTGGGGTTGACTGATTATCGGCCTGGCCGATTATCGGAGCCAATATTTAGTGTTTTTACATCGGTATCTGTATTTTTTTTTAAATCAGATCGCCGATAAACATACATTTTAAAATGCGCTACATTGGCTCTGATGCAGCTGCCTTTCTGTCTGTAGTGGCCACTCTGTGGTCTTGGGCAATTTCCCGCCCGCATTAGATTTGTTCGACGTCACGAACCAATACTAAAGGCTACTGGGGCACAGAGGAACGCATATTGATTGGAGCAGCTTTAGTGAGAGTGAACCTGTGTTTCAAGAAAGGCAGCATCAATCCTCTACTCTGAAGTTGCAAAAAACACCACAATCTATAACGATTTATTAGGGCTGTCAAAGTTAACTCGTGCAATTTCCTTTTAATGCCACTGTTTTTTGTCGCCGTTAATGCAGGTTTTCATATGACCATTGCTTCACTCATAGTTTATTTAGCAAGCCACTAGCAGCATTCAGTGCATTAATTGTTTTTGTATTATAACTATCATGTCCGCGGTGAATAATGGATAAAGGACGAGGTTTTTTTAAATGGCAATTTCAATTATAAATCATTACGATATACTGTAGGCAGGTCTGCCTTCTGTGTTAGCTTGCAGCCTGACCAGTTTCGTTCCGAGGTAGGTCAGCTGTTCGGGTGCCGTTTCCGCACCTCGAACTGAGATCCTAAAATCCTAAAATGATGTCACTGAATATTACGTTTACTGAATATTTACCTTGCTATTGTATGTTACCTCCTCGTTAATTCGGCTCCGAACCATAGTTGGGACATTTATTTACTGCAGATATTTCTCGATTGAGACAACGGAGGTATTGTGCTTGCAACACTGTTCATTTATTTATTCTCCACTTTAAGTGAACAGGGAAACAAACTGTAGGTTTGCATGCCTCTAAACTGCGTCTACTTGTAGAGCGCGCGCGCACACACACACACACATAAGCACTGTCCTCTGTTGGCAGCACACATCTCCCAATGCACCAGCCCTTTAAAGGAATAGAGTTGTTTTACGACCAGTTAAATTAAACATATGCTTAAAGGCATTTCAACAACGTTTTGTGGTGGAGTTTGTGTTATTCTGAATTTCGACAAAATTTTTTATTATTATTGCAAATTAATATCGGTTCCAAATATCAGTAATCGGTCTCTTACATTACTAATATTATGCATCAGCCCTGAAAAAAACATATCGGTCGAAGCCTACCTCACACCTGCACCAAGTACTTTTTTTCCATTTATACACCAATTTCCCCCTGACGACTGCCACCAGTATATAAGCGTTAATTTCTTCTTGTTTTTTTATCTTCACTTTGTCACTATGTCAAACATAATAAGTTGAGATACAATGAAAGCCAATGTACGTAACAAAAAACAACAATCAATTTGGTTATATTAAGCAACCAGATGTAACATTTCTTCTAGATAGTAGCATTTGGACTTTTATTGAGACAAAGAAGCTATAAAGCCAACAAAACGTATCTTACCTTGGTCGGGGACCTGCAAAATCAATAATAGATTGATACATTAACATCACATTAGTTAGACAGCTTGAAGATGTGCAAAATGGATGCTGTTACAGAGATGGGATGTGAAATGACAGCTTCAGTATAATTTTGTTGATTAAGGCAGGCAGTGTTTACAAAGACATAGATTATAGACAGAGTATCATAGATGAACTTAAGGCATGACATATGTAATAATAATCAAAGGAGACATAACCTGCATGAACAGTGAACAAAGGACCTCATCCATACATTGTAGAACTGCTTTTAAATATACAATCTTAACTTTTTCATATAAATACAGTAAATGTCCCTGCTAATTATGGCTGATTGAGGAAATAATTCAATCTTTGACATTTACTAAAGCCTTTCCATTTGCAGTTATGATAGCTTTTATACACTGGTTTCTATGTGCAACATTCGCAAGAAAATTATGTTGAGTGGCGCACAGGTAGTGACATTTTTACATCAGATTGGTCCACCACAGAGGATAGACAGATCTATTCCCCCCCCAGAGTTCCCCATTAGCAAATCATACACTTTTTGATTATGAAGTGGCTTACTATAACTTAAACCACTTACAGTAAATATAGTAAACTGGAAAGTTCAGGATTTTATCTTTAAACTAAATCACTGGTCCTAGTCTCAGAGAAAATAGAAATAGAAAACAGAAATACTTACTTGTCTTCTCTAGTTTAAAAAAAGAACATAAATAAGAGAATGTTTTAGCAACAATGAGGACAAAACAGTAAGAGAGGTCGTTATTAATGCAACATTAAATCACTCCAACATTAAATCACTCCAACAAAGTCTGATAGATTCTGGTTCCCTTTGGAACAGCAATCTATGAGTTTTTAAACCAATACAAAGACCAAAAGATAAATAATTCCCTCAGTGGATATTCTTGTAATAGTAGTAGTAACGGAGACATTTCAACTTTAAGCTAAATGCTGCTGATGTTAAATGAACTCAAAATACATGACAGGTTGAAGAA
Source organism: Percopsis transmontana (assembly GCA_025447815.1). Taxonomy (NCBI): domain Eukaryota; kingdom Metazoa; phylum Chordata; class Actinopteri; order Percopsiformes; family Percopsidae; genus Percopsis; species Percopsis transmontana. Next base: position 6,053 of record JAOEHI010038104.1, on the reverse strand, counting down.
CAGAAAGACTTGACAACTTACGGCTTTTTCCCCTCTAGGGTGTTAAGATGAGTTTCCAGGGACTCTAGAAGGCTCTCGGGAGCCTGGAATGTCAAAAAACACTATTATCACAGAAGCCCTTGCCCACACATGTTAGTAAGTGGCTTTGTTGAGTTCACACAAAGCAATCAGATTGAAATATTTCCCATATATTTGGTGGGCTGTATTAAGGGCTGTATTATACTGTATTGTGATTTTACAAAACACAGTGTAGCATTATCTAATATAGGGCCCAGAAGGATAAATGGTTCCGTCTTTAAAAAATAACACCTTAGACAATAGAAGAAGGGAATTTTTGTGTGCTTAAGGACGTTTATATATACTTTTGTGGTCAAAAGTTTACATACATTTGTAAAAAATATGTACCTTTATGAGTTTCCAATAAATACTACAACTCTTGTGATGGAATCATTGGAGCATTTCAAAGTAATCCTCCTTCATTATTCCATTCACTTTCTGTAAAGCACCAGTTCCACTGACCGTAAAAAAGCCCCAGAGCATAATACTACCACCAAGGCCTCATCTTCTGTCCGCCAAACATATTTCTGGTCACTGTGGCCAAATAAATCGATTTTTGTTTCATCTGACCACAGAACTTTCCTCCAGAAGGCCTTTTCTTTGTCCATGTGATCAGCAGCAAACTTCAGTTCGAGCCTTAAGGTCCCGCTTCTGGGGCAAAGGCTTCCTTCTTGCACGGCAGCCTCTCAGCCCATGGCGATGTAAAACACGCTTAACTGTGGACACTGACACCTGTGTTCCAGTAGCTTCTAATTCATCGCAGACCTGCTTTTTGGTTGTTCTTGGTCAACTCCTGACCATCCTGACCAATTTTCTCTCAGCTGCAGTTGATAGCTTGAATGGTCTTCCTGATCGTGGCAGTGACCCGAACTTGCAATTGAAATTGCAGTGTGGAATTTATAGCTCATCATAAACAGAAAATGTGTATGTGAGATCAAGGTGGGAGACACGACTGTTTCGGTGGGAAAGTAATACAGGTATTTTCCTTATCTACACACTGTGGGCTCTACTTTCCCAGTCAAGGGGCAAGTGAAGGCGCACTGCGCAAGTCCACGCCGCAGGTCGATCTAAGGAGTGGCCAATACTTTTTTACAAATTTCAGGACGGCGGTAATCGGGCAGTTGTAAAAGGGTTGGATTAGAGGAAATAAATTATCAGTAGGAGTGGTGGGGGCCTTCCTTCAATTACGGCCAGTAAAATCAGCTCCTCTCATTCCCTTTAACAGCAGCTCGCTCTCTGCGTCTCGGCGAATTGCCAATTTCGCAATCAATGGAGAAAGTCCAGACCGTCAGAAACGGTCAGAAATGATGTCCTTGTTCGAGAAGTAGCCTACACAGCGCAATATTTGGTTTTATTTGACACCAAACTAGCACTGTGCTACCTGGTTTTGACTGAAACACACTCTACTGCGCCCCCATGCCCATTTTGGCACAAGTGAGGTCATGGGGCTCACACTTCAATTCAAGTATCAGTGAATATCCACAACAGGCTCCATGATGATCGACAAAAATTCTCACAATACACTGTGGTACCAACAGAGCTTAAGAAAACATTCACCTTAAAACATAAATAATATGTATTTTACTTGTAATGTGCTATTAAACCAGATCTATAAAGTTAGGTTGAAGCAAAATTCGGGCACCAAATATAAATACCAAATATTTATTAATTTCTCTTGCTTAAATATATTATTTTCATGTTTTATTTGTTGGGTTCATACTATCTATAGACATCAAGTTTATTTATAGAGCCTGTAATCACACACAAATCTCAAAGGGTAACATTTACCATTGGAAAGCTTACAAATCTTGAGAAAGATGATGGAATGTATAATGGTTGCCAAATGGGCAATAAAGTAAAAATTCTCTAACTTCATGTGGGCACTTTCTTAGTCAACAAATGTAGATTATAATAGATTTATAATTTTATTGGTGTGTGCCTATTGAGTTCATGCTAGCATACAAGATATGAAAAGAAATTGCTAGTCAATCCATCACCTTAACGACTATTCCTCAACATAATGTTATTGATGATGTATTTTTTTTTTTGTCAATTACAGTCATGGCCAAAAATATGGGCACCCCTGCATTTCTGCCACATAATGCACTACTTCTCTCAGAAAATTGTTGCAATTACAAATGCTTTGCTATTCTCATGTTTTTTTGAATAATTTTGTCACGTTTCTTGACCTCTACTCTGATGTTGGACCATTTTTTCTTTATTTCAGCCACTGTACGCGTCTCTGAGCCAGCTGCATTGACTGCTGTAGTGACGCTCTGCCACTCCGCTGCCTTGCGCTTATTGCTGATTCCAGAGAAAAATCCACCAAATAAAACATTTCTCCTCGTCTCCACTTCAGTTATCAGCACTTCGATCTTGCAATCAGTGAAATTCTTTTTTTTGTGCTTGTCTTGTAGCATGATTTGGCATTGTTATTTGCACCTTTCAGATGAAGGGTGGCGTATTTCAGATGAAGGGTGGCGCTCTATAAATAAACTTGACGTAAATGCTGTAAACGTATTTATAGTCATTTGCATAGTCATTTATGGGCGGAGTAAAGGCCGGGTGTGTGGCTCGTGCATGTACGCTCAATTTCACGTTGATTGGGATGTATAAAGGAAAGGTGCGCAGGACCTGGCGTATGCCTGGTTTTATACATGTGGATATTTCTGTGCATACGCACTTTTCGAATTTGTGCTTACGCGATCTTTCAGCATGAAAGCTATGCAGTCTTTCATACATGAGGCCCCAGGACATTTCTGGTTAACACTGTACTATTCCATGCCATCTAGGAATGCTAGATTAAGTTGTTTTCTTTTAAGATTTTACAGTAAATGAGTAAACACAAATATATTCATGACAATAACACCATTATGACATCATGTTAAAATTCATCTATTTATGGTAAATGTTTTGAAGCTTACTTAAAACTGCTAATTAATTCTGAAATGGTATGCGAAAAAATGTGTGTATATGGTTTTGGCTCTAACTGTTTGGGTGTGAAAGATGCTTTAGTTAGTTTGTAGTATCAGTTAGTTTGTCTACATTCTGGACCTTGGGTTTTCCTCATCTGCTGGTTATATAAAAGGTTTAGCTAAGAACTGAGGCTCAGCATGGCAGCCTCTCCATTCAAGTGTCACTTCATCAGACTGTGTGACGTATGCCTGCTGTGCAGTCGCTCACTGTGCTTCATTTCAATGCACTCCAGATTCAGATTCAAGAGTAAAAATGTTGAAAGACTTCTTCCCATAGTTACTAGGTCTGTGCACTATACGCTACTCACAAGCTAAGCCTGAATGATCAATCTGCATCTATGCAAGGAAGAAGAGATCTGTCAATCATCGCAGAAGCCACCTGGCTGCAGAATGAGCCTAATTACACACAGGTTTTAACAGGACACCCCTTCCTCTCGACCTCACCGTTGTTATAAAATCTAGTGGAGCTATGGTAAATGCTGCTGAGTTAAATTAGTATTTGATAATATGCATCAGTAAAAACAGTAACATGCGCTGTTAGTATTACAAAATACCGCACAAAAGCACTGGTCTATCATTGAAAATTGGAAATGTCAGGGCATAAGATTTATTTACATTTAGCATGTCTTACCTGAGTCAGTTCGGGTATATCGTTTTTGTCAATTCCCACTTGCTATAAAAAGACAATGAGATATGATAGTGAATAATCAGTTATAGATATAATGTATTGGATTAGTTATTTATGTATGTTTTCATGTATTTATAGATCTAAAGGTTTACACATTACATTAGCGTTCTTAAATGCCTATTTGCGTATGATCTGTAAGTATATTCTGTAAGTATACAGTACACATGTAATTACCATTCTTACATGGTTGATAATCAACATGTTTAAGTTAATAATTTATTTGTTAATGTTGTGATGGTATGCGCAAGTTACAGTACCTCTGCTATTTTGAAGAACTCAGAAACCATGGTCATCCGTGTCAGAAATCTCTTATAGATCTCCAGACCATCTTTGCACTGACTTCTTTTCATTTGGAAAAATTTCTCTAGAAAAACAGTTGAGAGATGATTGAACAATTTTGGAAAGGTCCAATGTGCAAGAATACTAGGAAATATATAGTAGACAATGATAAAGGGGAAAATAAGGGTTCCAGATGTAATACCATTTCTAAGACTGCAATTCCTTACCTAGCAGGTTGATGATGCCATCATTGTAGCAGGCATATAGCTTGATGAGATCTTTAAAGAGCAGAAGAAAGCAGGCGTTTATCACCCCATTGTTTAAATCCGGGGGGTGGACCTACAGGAAAGAAAAGTCACAGAAATTGAATCTGGAGCAGTAATTTGCACTTAATTTCATGTAGTTTGACATGCTACTGACTAGTTATCTGGGTTATTGGGCTTTCATATGAAAATCATATCAATAAATTATATTCAATGCAGTGGTGTCATAATTGTGGCCACAATAGGGAGCTACAAAGGCCCTTTTTAAACAGATATTTCACTTTTGTTAAACCCTTCACTCTGTAGCTTCCTCACAATATACATTATGGTAATTTAGAAGATTCCTATATCCATAGTGACTTACAGTGAGTACGGTTACAGTTAAGTAGTAGGCAGGAATTATACTTATGTCTTAAGGATGCTTATAGGGATGCTTACAGCAGGGAATCGCCCAGCCAGACTAAACTGACCAAACCCCTAAATTCTAACGCTGAGCATGAATGAATGAATGAATCATTCAACGTATGTGATGTAGGCTACTATAACCCAAAAACCAACTGTTTTTTCTATCATCCTTTGTGTCTCAAAACATACTTCTAATGTGCCTGCATAGCTGATCATAATCTCGTAGTTATTATGGTTTGCTAAATCAAATAGTTGTGGTGAATTATTTATGGCATGTTTTGAAATGCAACTGAGAAGTCAACATTAATTATTTAATGCCGTACGTGAAAATTTGTGGTAAGTAAATAGTTTCGCAGGGCCAGATGTGACATCTCTGGGGACAATCTGTTTAAAATCTGGTGTAGTTTAGAAATCTGGGGTGGACTTGCTGATTTGTTGGCCAATGCCCACCCTCAATTTACCCTCGTTAGAGCTAGTTGGCTAATTGGTGTTAGTTGCTGTAGTTTCCCCATCCTTTTGACTGGGTGGGATAGCACATTGAGCTCTAATGCAAAAATACAAATGTAGCTGCCAATTATTTCCACATAAGCTTTACTGCTAGTGCCGTGTTACTGTGGGTGTGAAGCTGCTGTAGGGGTGACCGCAAATAGTCGACTATTCGATCTAAGGAGCCTGATTCTATTGTCAATCTCACAGTCAAATAGTCACAAAATGTGGTTATGATACAAGGATCATTCCATTCCGGCTATATGGGGGTGCTGAATGTCTGATTTTACATAGAAAATTGCCGCTTGGTTTCTACCAAGCGGCAACATTCGGTTCTTAGAAATGAAGCCAATAAGGAAGTGCCAAAACTTGCAGTTCGTCGATTGGCCACTTGAGGCTGGCTCCAAAAGCGAGTCAATTCCCATAGACCCCCATGTTAAAATGTCCATCTTTACAGCAGAAATAAACATGTTTACAGCCTGGTACAAAAAACGGATTTGGTCTCTATAGCTAGTTTCCCCATTCATGACAACTGTAGGGGGGGTGAATTTTTCAACTCATTAGTTGAAATTATATTAAACCATACATTTATGAATAATTAAGGGATAATTAAGGGTGTGGCTTATTTGAGTGACAGCTGTCCAGGGGCCTCATGTATAAACATTGCGTACACACGAAAAGGTTGCATACACACGAAAAAGGTTACGTACGCTGGTTCTCACACAATGTGTGATGTATAAAAATGATCCTTGACGTGAGAATGTAAGTGCCGTGCCGCAAACTATTGAGCTGCCATGAGAATGTGCTGTAGTTTACTGACAGAGCAAACTCTTGTTTGGCTCTGTCAGTGAACTACAAAGTACTGAAACTCACCAAATGTCATCAAAATAATGTTTCCAC
>JAOEHI010038083.1:0-22584 GCA_025447815.1 Percopsis transmontana | reverse complement strand
AAACCCTGTACACCACTGCCTGCCTCCCGTGCTCTGTCCTGCGTTTGGGTCACCGCTCGCACACACCAGCGTGACAGACATTATGTGCTGGTACCCAGGCCAACTGTGCTACTATTTTAAATATATGTAAAATGGAAGATAAAACATTACTGTCTAATTTAGAGACAGACATAGTATATGTACTATACATATACAGGAAGGGGCAGGATAGTTTAGTAGTTCATTCAGTTAATTGGTTCAAGCCCCAGAATTAGCCTACCTGTAAGCATGTCACAAACAAACAGCACAAATACAAGTATAAATTGCTGAGAGAGAACACACGATGGTGACTTGAGACTATTTGAAACCCAACATTTGATCTAGAAGATAAACAATCTTTTCAAACAACAAAAATAAGGCATTGTATAAATCTCAGATCTACAGAAACTTTAACTGCTGTGACAGCAAATAGACTAGTACAACTTCCCCATGCTACTGTTCCTTTCAGTTCCTCTATCTCGGATTTACTGTTCCTTTCAGTTCCTCTATCTAGGATTTCTCTCTTCCTTCCCCATCTCTTTCACTTAACACACCATTTCCAGGCCTTTCTTTCTTTCATCCTTTCTTTCAATTCCTGCATTTATATGCCCTCCTCCTCAACCCCCTCCCTCCCGCACCCCCCTTTCTTCAGCTGTTTTGGCACTGAGTGATCCCCCCCCCCTCCGCCCCAACAGCATGTGGAACAAGGAGCCAGTTTGACGGTGGACAAAGGCCTTGTTGAAGGGGTTGTTTACCAGCATTGCTAGGCAGTGCTGGAACGCTGTCAAAAAACTCAAACTAATCTCTGAGCGAAAATGCTGTGGTATCACCCTGAAACTGGGAGATGAGGGAGGAGAGGGGTGGCGAGGGAAAGGAAAGGAAAGGAAAGGAAAGGAAAGGAAAGGAAAGGAAAGGAGCTACTTACCAGTCCATCCAGACATGCAGCGGCAGTAGCCGGTGGAAGGTTGGCATCCATCAGCGTGGCTACAGTCACAGCGCTCTTTACACTCCATGCCATAGGTACCATCCTAATGAGAGCAGTTGACTTCCAGTCAAGCCTTCTGACAGACCATAGAGGCCACGTCTACATCTGAAGTGAACTTCTATTTGTTATGTCCAAATGTGCCAAAACATGTCAAAATAAACGTGTACAAAGATGGGAAATATTCCACTGTACTCCAGAAATCTAAATAATTTGCTCACCTGACATAGCACAGTTCTTTTTTATACCATAGAATGCACCAAAGGGACGGTTACAATATGTATGTGATTGTTTCTTACCGGACAGTGGAGGTCGCATTGTTCTCCCTTCCATCCTGAGGAGCAGGTACACTGTCCATTCAGGGCATTGCACGCCCCTCCGTTCTCACACCTGCACGTGAGGTTGCAGCCCAGACCCCAGGAGCCACTGGGGCAGTTGATGGAGCAGTCAACCCCATGCCAACCTGAGAGGACAGGTTCTCAATGGCATTAGAAACAGACCACAGTACCGCAACATTTAAATAATAGCTATTAAAAGGAACACTCCACAATTCAATTCAAGAATAATCAGTCATAATAGTCATAATTATATTACGGATGTATTTTAGCAGACTGTACATCACCAGCAGAAGGAATTATAGTTCTTATACCTATCTGCTATAAAATGTACTGAGAAAACTGTCAGCCCTCTGACAGGTCCTCAGTCCATCTTTAATATATTCTCTTTTCCACAATCTTGTTTCCCATCTACTCTTAACAACTGTGTTTAAAAACATATCTTCACTGTAGACCATTCTCAACCTTGATAGGGAAATGCTAAGTGGTCATGCCACAAACAGCACAGGAACAGCTGGTCAATGTTGTAAATAATAATTACCGAGCTTAGATGCTAGGCTCTATGCCTCTTAGCCGCGCCATTCAAAACAGAGAGCCCATTGGTCTATCAAATGAACCCAGTGTAATCCATACAACTAGGTGGAGGTAGAGGAACATACTGGAATGTTCTATATCTCCTATTGATGTTAAGGCTTATTTAGTTTAAATTCAAGTAAAACAAAAAAAAGAATGCTAAAATGGCTAAAGACATATTTAACAGAATTTACAATAAACGTTCCAGTCTTCTCACCTGCTTTACAGGAGCATGCTCCATCCACCGGTGAACACCAAACTTCATTCTTACAGTTACAGACGGAGGAACAATTTATCCCATAAGTTCCACGTGGACATGGGACGGAACAATTGGAACCCTGGCAAGGCAGACAGTAGATGTGTTTTTTATACTTAGTCTAGATTACACATGATGTGGTAAACTACATTAGAAATACTACCATGTCATGTTTAAGCTCTATATAACGCCTATCATATCAGGAATAATTATTATTATTAAGTGTTACTTATACAGACTTGATAACTTTATTTCATGTCTAATAGAAGTTTTTTAAAAGTGGCACCACTGTGTGACTTACAGATGTCAGACGTGTTATAAAACCTCTGTTATAAACGATGTGTTATTTATACAGTATGTTATTGAGTGAGACCCTTTGTGGCAAATAAATGTTTTCATGACTAAAGTGAAATAAAGTCACTCTCAACTTTCTTATCCATGTTGTAATATGGGTATACCTTAAAACCTGGGGCGCAAATACACTCTCCCGTCACGCTGTGGCAATCAGCGCCATTCTGACACTGGCACACCTGTTGGCACAGCTCACCAAAGAACCCCGGGGTGCATGTCTCGTTGCAGTAAAGGCCGGACCAGCCGGGCTCGCACGTACATTCCCCAGACATGGGGTGGCAGCTGGGGGACAAGACAGGATTATGAGTTGGCGAGAATGTTATGACAACTTGCCGTGACAGTTAACAGCAGGAAAGGAAACCAAACCATGAGCTCTTTTGTGTGGCGTGAAAAAAACGAGACCAAAGGGTTACACTGTAGAAATTTAAAGTTCCCTTTCAGGAGGGGTAAATATGATTTTTTGAGACAGAATTAAGGGGACAGAGTAATTTAATGTAATTTGAAGACAAAAAAATACTGTTGTTATTGAGTCAGGGAATATTAGTGACACTGTTGCTAGTTTAACACTGATAGTTTTATTTTATATACATTTTCAATCACTATGGAGGTCACTGATTTGATCCTCTTTAGAGATCAATGACGGTCTCCATAATATTCTCAGATTTCATGCTAACTGCAATGACAGATGAGGTGGGGCTTTATAAGAGTTTGTTGTCTGTTTAAGTGCCAGCTGCTTCTACCTAAAACAACAGTCCTATTAAGAACTGGCGTGAACAGCTGTCCGCAGTCACAACATATGCAGACAGCTGTATCAACCTATCTTAAAGTCAGCTACTGCACTGTTGGGAATTGTCTGCCTACTGCAGTTAACTGTTTGACATGCATACACAAGCAGACATGCTATAATTCCAGGTAGGCTTAGACAAATAAACACTAATCCTGTTAACATATTAACTCAGATATATATTCATGAAAATTTAGGGCATATTGAGAGCATGTGCACACTCACAAACATACACTTTACATCTAGAGTACTAATGTTTACAAAATTAGGTTTTGGATGATTTTGAGGATATTTGCTAAGTAAAACTGCCTCCTTATAGTAGTTTTTTTCTTTTCTTTTAAATTGGATTTATTACACGTACAGAAAACATCTCGGAACAAGCTAAGTGTTCGTTTGTACCTCAGGGCATAAATAAAACAGCAATGATCTAGCGCGACAACAAAGATAATAGTTTAAAAAATGCACAAGACAATCAATAATAAGCTAATAATAAGATGAAAATTATAGGAAACTTTGAAGGTTATGACAATGATTCTGTATTTCTCTTTTCTCATGTCTGCTGGGTTTCACATGAGTTTACCTGCGTGTGTTTTGGGCGTGGCAGGGACACTTCCTATTACACATCAGTCCGTAGTGACTGTGAGGGCACAGCCGAACCTCGCACGTCTCCCCTGTGAAGCCTGGCTCGCAGAGACACATGCCACTGATGTGGTAGCACTTGGCTCCGTTCACACAACGGCAGGTCTGTGTGCAGCCGACACCGTACGTCCCGACTGGGCACTCGTCCTGGCACCTGCAGCGAGGGGTGACACAGCATTGGCCAGCTGTTTTGTTTATGTTCAAATACATTAGCAGCATACAGTATATGGGTCAAATTATTTGGGATTTGTTCCTCCCTGTCCAGAGGAAACAAGTTTAATTTACTTAAAGCTTCTTAAACAGATTACCCTAATCAAATTAAACGAGGTATCCTAATGACTTTGCATTCATAGTATTTGAAGAAATTGTGTTACTGTAAAGGGGTGTATTTTTACTGGCCAGAAGGGCCATAACATACACACCAATGGGACATGTTTGTGCATGTATAGAACTGTATAAAGTTGTACAGTATGAGCTTACAAATTATGGAGGGTTTCCATTCAGTGTATTTCTTTTACATTTTTGTTTCTCATACCTTGTGAGAGGTTAAAATGTTCCAGGTGCAGTTGTATTGTTTGCATTTAGGAGACTTACAGTAGATACTATGGCTAATTGATGAACATCCAAACATTGAAGATATTTAGCATTGTTTGGCCACCAAACTAGTTTTAAATAAAGCTTAAATGATCAGAAACCTTGCAACCATGCCCATTTATTCAAATTGTGCAGCATTTGACGGACGAATAAATCCCCCCCAAAACTTTGATGCATGGGTTGGGAAGGGGCCTATTTCATATGTCATTACTCTGTGAAAAAAACTCATTGTTCAGCAAGTACCCCGCTTTCACTCTCTGCTCCCATAAATACACAGCACCTCGGATCCAGCTAATGGTTTCAAGTGGTTTAGGGTGTGGCATGGTCAGCATAGTTACCAGCAGGGCTATACCCTGACGTTTGGCTTCCCTCAAGCCGTTATTTACTTATAAAAGTCTAGTTGAAGGGCTATTCCAGTCTCTTCACTGGTCTGGTTAAGTATATGGTGTACACTCTCTGATACTGCTAATTATATGGACCTAACGCTCTGCTCTGCACTCACGAGGATTTGTCTGTGAAAACATTGACTTGGCTTGCTGTTTGTGTTTTTTCCCCAAGGAAATCTAGAGGAATAATGCAAAAATGTGAGAAAGACAAAATATCAAAACAGCTCCCATTTTTGACCTGCACATAGTTTAAAACCTACTGCATAGGTGTGTGTTATTTTTGTGTGGTGTGTGTTCTGGTTAAATTTTGGTTAAGTTTACCCTTTAAACTGGTTAAGGTTATGTTAAGGGATAGGAATCCAATTATGAATAAGGTTAAAGTTTATTTAGCTTAAGGTTCCCTAGGTTGCACTAGCAAACAGCTAAAAGATAATGACCCCATGGCATTGCAGAGGATCAAAATAAGATCCTGTACTTTACATTGACATGGTACGACTACAATTGAAACCTACCTTTCTCCTGTGTATCCTGGCCGGCAGTGACACCGTCCAGTAGTGGAGTCACATTTTCCGTCATTGTGGCACTGGCACTCCTGTGAACAGTTCCGGCCAAACCGCCCCTCCGGACATGGCTGTCCACATACAGTACCCTGCACACAACAACAACACCATTGGTACTGACGAACCCGTATGACATCATGTGAATCTGAAAGATTATGTAATAGGTCAGCACACTAAGGCTCCAAATACAGTACACCTTTATTTCTCAAGTGTGCTTCCTAGAATTCAAATGGGCGCTCTGCCTCAAAAGAACCCTGCTTTATTGTGCTAAATCTGCATGATGACGCGATTCAGCCACAAGGCCTTCCTCCGAGCCCCTTTATTGACGTAATGATGTTTCAATCCTCTTCTTTGGTTAAACGGGATCCCGGAGGGGGGATTAAACATTGTTCTGTTATTCAAAGCGTATGTCTAGGTGTATGGAAGCATTAAACTGTATAGTTTGAGGGCCTATCACTCAATGTTTCATACAAAGAGTCGCAGGCCAGCATCTTATACAGTTCCAAGGATGTGTGTGTGATCATTGTTTTGTAATCTGAAAGGATAGGATTGCGCATACAGTACAGCAGCTACTGACTACATGCGTGGGAACTTAAGCAGTAAGTAATTCGCTAGTGCAGGTGATTTTTATATGGTTATCATAACTAAGCAATAAGCAATTATGAGTGAATGTGCTATTTTCCATGAATACATATATGCTTAGCCCTTTTTTTATTAGGCTTATTCCATCAGCTTTAAGGAGTCTTTTGCTTGGTGATCAGCGATCACACCAGAAATAAGAATACTGGCTAATTCCAACTGTCGATGCGCGCTAGCTGACTCCAGTGAGTGTTAGTGAATACCATCCATCCCGCAGGACATAAGCACTCTCCAGTGACGTGGTGACACACTCCTCCATTCTGGCAGGGACATCTCTCTTCACACTGCCGTCCGTGCTTGCCCAGAGGGCACAGGTCTTCACAGCTACCGATACAAAAAAAAAAGTAGTATTCTTTTTTTTTTAGCAGATTCGTCCCACATCAAACAAAAAGGTAGTGTGTGTCAAGCTGGTTTAGACATGTTTAGATGATTAGGGCATGTGAAACGGTCCAGTCATGTTTACCTACAAGGTAACGTTGACATATCGACTAATAGAGTCGGCAGCTCTTATTGGCTCCACATTGAAATATCCATCAAACATCAACAATAACAACACATAAGATGTTGTTTAACTGTATAACCATATCATCAGAATCACATACTGTATGTTCCATTACGACAATAAAAGAAAGAACGGCACGTGCACTCCAACTCACAAGGCACCGGTGTATCCTGGCGAACACGTGCATTCTCCGGTCACATGGTGGCACGCAGCGCCGTTCTGGCACTGGCATTTCTGTTGACACCCGTTACCGTAGGTGTGCACGGCGCACGGCGCCTCGCATCGCCAGCCCTTGTAGCCCGGGGTGCATATGCACGCGCCCGTGATGGGGTTACACAGCGCTGCGTTCAGACACTGGCAGCGGTTGCTGCAGTGGGGACCCCAGTGGCTGCTGTCACACGCTAAGAAGTGGATGAGAGAAATATGGATTCAGCCCTTACTCGCCATTCCCTGTAGTAAACATTGTAGTTTCAAGCCAAGTGTATTGTCACAGCAGCTTAATCCTACACACTGCACAGGAGAAATGCAAGAATCCCTGAGAAAAAACTCTAAATAATAATACAAGCATTAATAATAATAATGGTAAAATCTAAAACAATTTGAATACATAAAAGCTCAGTTTGAGGTCAAATATGTACAATGTGAGGGACACTATAGGGAGGAGAGATAAAGTTGGCAATAACTGCTAAATGGGCAATGTCTCAATGAAATAACAGGAAATTAGTGCATAGGACAGGATGCATACATAATTGTGCCAATGCATAAGTCTCAGTTGTTTGTTAATGTATTGAATTTGGGACTCATATTATTAATATCCAGTAGCATTTTAACCACAATTAGACTGCAACTTGCACATCGTCGGTAGGACTGCGTGTAATTGGCCTTCCATTTCAGAAAATGCGAAAATCCATGCCCTGATTGAAAACAAACCAAACATGGGAATAAAAAAAAGCCATATTGAGGCATTTATTTTCCCTGATACACAGATTTACGGTACTATAAATACACAATAACACAAACCAAAACAGAGGCATGGATCTTCTTTCATGCACCACAAGCCCCTACAACCACAGAAAGCACTGGTAATCTTGAGTGACTCAAAAATGTGTCCTGCTGTATGTTTATTCTAAACCTCTTTCATCTTGCAGAGGGCATTCAAGGAGGCCTCTTCCATACAAGGGTCTGGCAATGATTAGTGGAAAAATAAGGGAGGTAAGTAAGTTTACTGTGTTTTCTACCAAACCTTTAATTACACATGACTACGTCATAGTCTATATAAAAGCTTTGCGCTGAAGTCACGTCCATTATGGCCAAAAAGAAATCACAGAAATTGAAAAGTTGAGAAAATTCACAAGGCACTGAGGATTGGAGTTACAAAGGTGTTAGTGGGTTTTGTTGGCCAGTAAAAGTTAAGCTTTCATATACTACACAAAGTTGTCATTAAGTATTCTAGGTGTTACTGTACATAGCACTTACGGCTGATGAACGGAGAAGGTCCTTTCTCATGTGCTGTAGGAAACCGTCCCGAAAAGGTAAATGTGCCCCCCTACTTTGACACATTTTGCGTATTATATATAAATACTGTAAAAGATGACATGCTACAGTAAGATCACTTTATAAGAACTTCAGACTGGATCGCACACTCACCATTAGGAACAGAGGAGTGAGAATTGGCTTTGGAGGGAGATTATGAGAGACAGCCCGACTAAAACCATTCTCGTAAAGGTATAAGAAACAATCAAAAAGACCTATATTTAGACCTATTCTTGTGTTAATTACTGACAATGTAAAAATGATGGCTGGTGAGCGTTATAGCATGGTAGTTCTATCGGGTCTAAAGTAATTGAACACATGACTGCTATCAGTTGTAGACCCTGGTACTGCATGAAGCCCAGGTACGTTATCAACCATTTAGATAACAATTTCAGGAGTTAATTAATTTTTGTGGAGTCGAGTACGTTTTATGACCCTTGGGTTTGAGGAAGTGGTTCAAAGACCCTATGTTTTACGATGACTTTCATGTGGCATTGTACAGTACTCTGTAACATACAGTGACACTCTGTATGAACCTACTCCTCACCACTGGGGCAGTTCAAGTGGTTAACAAGCCCCGCTAATCCCGTTGCATTAGCCTCTTTCACGTTGACCCGGTAAATTGTGAGTAGCTGCTCTCCACGGGCCACTGGGCTCAGAATAACAAAACGGAAGTGAGTGAAACAGAAGGACAACGACAAAGAGAGAGCTGTCCACAGACACACACGCACTCCCACCAAACACGCACATAAAAAAAATCTGCCATCACTGTATCTTTATGGAAACTGACCTAGATAAAAACTCCAGAAGCCTTGAGCTTCTCTTTGCTTCTCCGTGCGACAGACTGTTTTCTTTCAAGATGCGGGCACCGGCTGAGTGCACCTTGCCAAGAGCTGATCACAAGGCTGTATCTGTCTCAGACTGAAGGGAGTGCACAATGTTAATAAGGCAGTTATCATAGATCTTAGAGATTCCAACATCTGGCCATGTGTACTGCAAAACGGCCACATTTTATGCCTTAGGCGTCAAAACATGAGAAATATGTGTTACTTACGACCTTTGGACATTGAACTACAAGTATAGCTCAAAATGAGGGGGCAAGATGTTAAGGAAAAAGCGCCTCTAGTGTAAGAAGAAGAAAAAACATGGTCATTTGACCTGCCAGTTGTTGAGAGTTGGCTGAGATATTGCTCCGAGGGCTGGAAATAAGGAAGTGAATGACAGAGGGATAAAGGGAATTCCCCCTCCGCCCCCATCCATTTTGCTATTACCCACTCTACTAGGCATGGTGCGCTCATGGGAACAGACATGTTTCCCAGTGATATGGAGCAATCCTGGTGAGAAGGTACATCTGTAGCATTTTTCTCAGTGCAAAAATAAGCAAAACATTGCTTTGTTACACAACTTCACTTCAAAGTAAAGTATTATTTTTATACGTATTAGCACTTTACAGGCACTCCACTAAAAAAGAGAATAAATGTCTGATTGTCTCAAGAATTGTGATAGCTTTCTACTGTTAAGAGAGGCTTTGTGAAGGAGACGTTTTGTCTGGTCAGCTAGTCTTGCCTGGTGTCCAGCCCACCCAATTGCAGTATCTTTGAATGCAGTGGCATCAACAAAAGAGTTAAAATGTCAACTGCTAATAAGTTAAGTTAAGCTACAATGTTGCTAAAAAAAACAAGGTTATCAACTTCCCTTTGTCATAATTGTGGACGAGATTGCTTGTGCTAATATTGTACAAACTTGATTATTGCGCAATTACTTCCGTGAATCACATTCATTACTTTTCTTTTATTTGAATAACATCTAAACTATGTTTAGATCAAAGAATTGTTCTGTTAACATTTACAGTACAGAGGATATGCGATCAAACTATTGTCGTAGGGGATGCAGCACTGAAAGATACCTAATGTGTTTCATACATTATTTTAAGAGCTTAGGACGAGCCAGCCTTACATGAAATCCAATCCAAATCGCTCGTCATAAACGGTATAGTCTTCTGAGTATCTTGTGTTTTGATCATGTGTGCAGCGTACTAAATCACAAGCTCTGAACCCTGGGGTGATTTCCCTTGTCATAAATTTTCTCCTATTATTATTTTTTTTCATTAAAAGAGAGCTTTCCACCCATTTCCGTCCTTGGCCATACAAATCAATCCTTTGACATATTGAGACCTGTTGACCCATAAAATACGGGTCAATGCATCTAGTTCATCTAATGATTTAGAAGGTCTTAGGAAATGTAAGTTATATGAAATGCCATGTTGAATACGAAGTCCCTTTCTGGATCTATTTTAGTGTTTAGCTAATGTTTAATAAATGGGCTGTTTTGTTTAAAAAGACATGAGTATTATAAACATGAATAAACAATTCCTCTCAATGAGCCTTCGCTATTGCTATTGTGCTGTAGCCATGAGTGAAAGCACATGATGATTCACACGATAGAAGACTTCCGTTCTTTTTAATGACACAGTGCATTGCAGTCTTTCGAAAATCTTCTTTATATTGATGGCAATTTATTTATTAGGGTACCAGCAGGCCCGTTTCTGGAAAAAGCAATAAGGAAAGTAGATTCCCTTTACAAGCTATAGAAAATCGTTGTGCTAGATGAGCGCTATCATGTTCGATCTATTTCTTTGTTACCAGACAGACAGGCTATATCTGTTGAGGGCCCCAGGGTCCCCCATGCCCCAGACACAATAATAAGCCCCTTTATTACAAGCCTGGAACTCAAGATAGCTAAACATGCCCCCTGGACCTCTCATAGATACCTCTACTGAGGCGAACATGGCTACACATTCACAAACATTCATAGTCACAAGTGAAAAGCTCCTTCCGAAACTCTTGCATGCAAGCATACACACGCAAACACACAGAGACAGTTCAAATTATATGAAATATCTAAATTCACTTCTTATGAATACACGTGTTCTTACATTTACAATTAGAACAACTGGGTAATTCAGCAGACGCCTTTATCCAAAGTGAATTACGGTGAGTGCAAATATTAAGGAGTAGGTTATGACTTTTGAGACATGCAATAAAAAAGGGTCACAACAGAATGACATGGCCTGTTTGCCTTTTGGAAACAAAGCCAATTGGAAAGTCAATATCTGAGAAATCTCAAAAGAAAAGCAAACATGGCTCCAGTTTGTTCATTTAAAACCTTTTTTTATATTAAAACAAAAGTAACAACACAAATTGTATATGTGTGTGTGTGTATAGGCCTACATGTGCGTGAGGGAGGTCTGGTTTTTTTTGTTTTTTTTTTGCGACGTCTGTTTTTGTGGCTCCCAGTCAGTAAGACGTGTACACACATAGACAGGCACAGATGTAAGGACTCACCACTGGAGCAGTTAGCACCCCCCCAGCCGGGTTCACACTGGCAGGTGCTGGGGGCCACACAACGGCCATGCACACACATCTCTGTGCACTGGGCTGGCAGGGCACAGTAGACAAGACAAAGGCAGCATAAGGGTCTGTTTTCAAGTAGACATGCTCATACTGTGAGACTAATGACTCGTTGCCTTCCAGGTCCCGTATTAGGTCCTGGAAGGCAAGTGGAATCCTCCTCCGCCCTGCTGTAAACGTTGCTGAATCACTGACATCTATGAGAAATCATATGCGGGGAAAATGTATCTATCAAAATGTGGCCCGATGCAATACCCAATGGTTCATTTTAGGGGTTTGTTTTTTCACTCTGCTTCTATTTTTAAATATATTATTTATTTAATGAAAACATTAATAATAAAAAAATAGGTTTTCCAGTATACTCTATTTACAGACAATTCATAAAGGCAAATAAAGTCGTTTCCCTTTTAAATTCCTACTTGAACACAGGATGGTCTTTTTTCTTGCAACCAGTGTGTCAGCAGGAAGCCCTGGAGTATTTTGCACAAAAAAGTCAAATACTGCAACTATACTGCTGTTATCTGGGGGTAGCATGTGATGGTGGCTCACCACAACAGAGCCTTTTAGTTGTGACAGACAGTCCTCTGAAGCCCGCTTTAACTTTATCATAACCCTTAGATGGCCAAGATCTTCACAGAAAATGTGATGTCATATTTCCACTGTTACTTCATTTCAGTGTCAACATTTCACCAAGCTTTGAAGGGCTTTGATAAGGGCTTTATTATGTTCTCATCATATCTGAGGCCAGATGAAATTAGTGTACCTTGGATTGTAGCTTTTTTTTTTTAAAGGAAGGGCTTGAAGTGGAGACGAGGGATTGATTTTGTCATAAATATGTTTGTGTCTCACAATTCACAATGCATTTATTTAATTTGTATTTTTCCTTTTTTGTCCACAGCAGGGCATATAATAAAGATACTTACGAATACATGTCTCCTCACTCTCTGAGAAACCGGGACAACATTGGGACTTGCGGCGGTACATGGTCTTTTCCCCCCTGCGATAAGCTGTTCGATAGCTCACCCTTCAAAACGAGGGGCATGGCCAGCAAAAATACACAGGCATAAGAAATGGTTCCGATTTTGCAAGAAACAAATAAATTGGATTTAACAAAATGCACAACACCAAATGGGCCGCCTGATGAAAGTTTTTGTGCATATTTATATGTGTTTATACTTTATGCCATTAAAATATGTTCATATGACAATGAAACACTTCTTTTTAGGGGTTATGGTTAAAAAAAAAGCCACTGAGCTACGCCTCTCACCTGTGTCGGGTGCATTTGAACCAGTTGAGGATGTCGGTGCAGCTGGTGTAATAAATCTGGTCGTAGGGGTGTGCGTAGGACTCCTGAACTGTGACAGAATAGCTACATGAGAGGAAAAGAAAAGTAGACAAAGCTGCTGTTAAACATGAGCGTTTGTGTTTGTGAAAGGGGGTACAGGGACAGTTTACATTCATATTTACACTACGCGTTCACGACAAGGTCCCTTTAAGTCAGGCATGTCAAACTCAAGGCCCGCGGGCCACTTCCGGCCCGCTGTACAAATATATCCGGGCCGCGAGAAAATATCATATATCTCTCATAACTGGCCCGCCGGTATATATGACGCACATCGTGGATACAAGTCCCAGAATGCACTGCAACAGCTATCTGATCGTGTCTGTGAGCTTGTCACCGATTTACAAGCACAGGGAAAATACTTCTTTGCATATTCCTTTGCTATGGATGAGAGCACTGACGTGACTGTTTCATTCTAATGGAATGTCAGTAGTTTTACAGGTATTTGTTCATAAATCAAACTTTGTCTAACCTGTCTGTTTAATACAGTTTGGCAGCCAACCGTACTTGTTTGGCCCTCGAAGTTATCCCAGTTTTTAATTTTGGCCCTCTCTGTGATTGAGTTTGACACTCCTGCTTTAAGTGAACAGCACCTCTGCTAAAGCCACATTAACTGCTGAGTGATCTAATGAGGGCATTATTGGGCTACTTGTGTGCATTCAAGTGGGATTAGATATCAGATTTTTCAACCCTCGTTGCCTTTTTGTGACAGTGCAGAGAAGTGAAACAGCACTGTGTGTGGTGTATGGCCCCTTACTCTAAATTTGTCACAATTTCCAAAATACTTGAATGATTATGCCTAGCACTTGTTTCAAAAATGACTCCGGCTATGACAAAAGCTCCCTTGTGACTGCCTTGTGAACAGTTATTACCACAGGCGCTGTGGGAGACATGACTACAGTATGAATGTAAACCTCTGAAATTGGTGTGAGTTGGAGGGACAAAAAAGATCTTGATCTCAATTGTTGCCTTTATAATCCCACAGTAATTTGAGAAAAGCAAAAGCCTTCATTGTAAGGCCTTGTTTGAAAGGGGTTATAGTTAGATGGTAGATAAGTATACAGTTTAACTAAAACTGTTAGAATGTTGTTGTTCGGTTCCAGTTTTAATGCTTGTGCTACCAAATTGAAATCAAACAAATAATATTGCACAAAAAATCATACATAAATAATACATGATACTCAAATGATTGATTACACCTGATTATTCTGTCCCCCCTCACTCTTGTTTCTTCACTTCAAGACAATAACAAGTTAGCAACACACTAAAAGAGTCAGAGTAACTGTGCAGCTGTTTCCTCAGATTAGTTGGTGAAAGTCAATCTAGCTGGGAAATCTTTGTTCTTCTGAGACTCTCTTAATGGATTTCCAAGCTTCTGCCACATTGGGAATCAACGGTGTATCTACAGTATTCAGTAGTTTCTTACTGTTTATTCACGTGTTCTTTGTGATGAAAAACTAGTAAGTAAAAGAGAGTTTGTCCATTTGCAGAGATGAACAACCGGTTGAGAAAGTTTTAAAAAATCCAAACCAGGAAGATATTTGCACCACCCATCCACTAAACCCATTGATTTGACTAATTATTTCCCTTGCCCTGCTGGAGAGCTGTGGTAGTGCATGGTTGGAACATATACTGTAACTGGTTACTTTCTGGACCTGGCTTGTCAATCTGATGTACTGTTACAAAGACTGTCCCAGTAAATATATTGTGGTGTTACCGCCACCACTACTGTGATACATTGCAGTGTGTCTTGGTAGGGATGACTGACCTCTCCCAGTGACTGCAGACATTGGGATCGTCTAGGTTGAGGGAAGAAGTGGTGCGAGGCAGGAAATAGAAAGCCACAGCCAATAGGATGGGTAAGGCCATCTTGGTCAGAGCTACACCTAGAGATAAGAGATAAAGTTAATGATTAAAGGCAGATCAGAAATACAGGTATATTCTACATTAATATTTTAAGTATGACCAGAGTATATTAAAGGTATACCCTGTGATTGTGTCATGGCACCCCCAGAACCCCACCTGACCTTACTGTTTATGTTTGAAACACAACTGGGCGTGTATCTAAATACTGCTTCCTTTTCGATCAAATGCTTTGCCTAAAGAAACTAACAGTCTACTTACTATGGTTAGTGTGTGCATTTACACTGTATATTTCACAACCATGTGAGCCAAGCATCCAGATGTTTTTGGTCTGATTTTGGATTAAATATAGTAATAATAGAGTGAAAGGTGTTGTGGTTTTGTTCATGTAAAATTTTTGACATGCCTTCTGGTGATTTTAGGCTACCAGAAATATGTTTTTGGGCTACCAGAAATATGTTTTTGGGCTACCATAATCATATAACTTACAAAGTTAGAGATATACGTAAATACTGGAGTAGTCCTGATGCTAGTTGCAGCTAGTTCATCAAACTGCTTGCTCCTCCCCACAGACAGCTGAACCATGTGCAGAATGTCCGTTGAAAATGGGGATGTCCTTTGTAAAGTGAGAGGCTTGCCATAATGGCAAGCCTCAACCCATCCGATGAAAAAAACAGCATTCAAGGGATATCGTTTTTATCATTTCATCCATTCTATTATATCTATTTTATTATTACACTATACTGTATGTATTCTTATTTTCTGTGGCAAAGCATAAGCGAATGTGCTCATTTGAAAACATGAGCAACCTTTATTCACATTTAAGAAACAGTCATGTGAAAAAACATATAAATGTGTGACCTGCAACACCTTCCTCAATTTTTGAAATGTGTATCTGAAAAAATAATTTTTTATTAAATATTATCCTTAATAGTGTGATATGATATTCATGTTACTCGCTTTTATAACTCTTAAAAATATATTTATTTATATTTCAAATGGGAGAACATTAGAAAATAACTTTTAGATATTTCTAAGTGTGTGTACATAGAAGTCTGGCAAATAAGGTAGCCAATGCTGCATACCTGCATTGGCTGGTCTGTAATCCACCTTGTGGTTAAGAGACTTTGGTCACCTACTTTACCTCATGATATGGTTAGCCTATTACTCCAGCTGTCTCTCTGTGATAACAAAGAAGCTAACTAAACAATAAAGAATTTGCCAACTAGAATACCCCTAACCCCTTTGGCTAGCTCGCTCTTAGTCGATGTTGGTAATCTGCAAGATGGTTTTAAGCCTATTGACATAGTGTCTTTGCTTTAATGGACGCACCAGGACCCCTGTGCTTTGGTTTCATAGCGCTGAGAGGGCACAGCTGCACCCACCGGCGCAGCCCCCCTCCCGCCCCCCAGGGCAACTGCACCACTACAATAACAAGGGTAACACTGTGTGAAAGAGCTCCAGACACATAACCCGTAATGAAACAGATTAGAGCTGGCTGTGTAGCTTTGATACACTTCTCCAAGCACTCAGTACTGACGCCTCACTGTCCATTCACAAGAGGCTGCCAGAAAGTCCTAGCGTCTAAACTCTCTTTCCATGTACAGTCAAAAGGCCACAATGAGGCCACATCAGAAAACAATCTACTATCATAAACAGCCATGTGTCAAAAGCTAAGTATTACAGATATAGAAAATAACATGGAAGACAGGTATTAGATCTGTATTGTATATCAACTCTAAATCAACTCCAGAAATCAACTCCAGACACATTCCCAAACAAAACAAAATAAACAATTAAGTTGCCCCCCACGACCCACCTAGCCTACTGTATCATGTATCCGTATGTTTTAGCATCAGACGTCGTGGGCCATACAGCTATACAGCATATTAGGCTACCACACAAAAGGTATTGCATTTGAAGTATTCTTCATGGACAATAGGCGTTAATAATATACTTTAAAACAGCCAATTTCTAGACAGAAAAACCCAGGGGTACTACACATTTAGCATAAAGATACTGTACATAACAGGAGACTAATGGGTTAGCACCATTAGGCCATTGACGACGCTATAGCAGTTCACTCTGTGTATGAAGCAGTGACAAATGAGTTTCATGGTGAGTCTACAGTATGTGTGTGTGTGTGTGTGAGAGAGATTTCTGGCAGCTGCAGTTTTTAAGTCACATTATGCGGTCTCAATTTGTTGTGCATTAATCTTCGTCTGATGCCAGACGTTTATGCAAAAAGAACATCGTCAGTTTTGACGCCTGATTATAGGATGGGATTTTTTTTGCAGTTCCCAAATACCTCAGTTTGATTTGGTTCATAAATAAGCGCTGTAAACAAACGTAACCCACTCTTAGCGTGAAGCTCAATGGCCCTAAATCCCTGGATGACTACTGTAACAGTGGTTTCTGTGGCCAACAGGATATTCTACCATTACCTTTTTAATTATGACGCAGCTGTAAGTGTCGATCCTCTTGCCCAGAACTCTATAGCATTTCATTAGCCATGAAACTAATTTGACACATATAATTCAAGTAGCCCACTCACGTTCTTACAGAATAAAAAAATAGCGTGATAATGAGAGGGATAATAAATAATTGGTTTTAAAATGAATAAACAGCAATATTTTCCTTCAGTACAACACTCAACACCTGTTATCTCCTCATTCCAAGTATTGCAGCTTCCATTCTAGACTTGGCCCCAGTCTTGTCTAAAAATCACTAAGATCCTATATAATGCTGTCGTCACCAACTAGCAAGATGCTTCACAAATCTTAAGCATTCCTACACAGTCATGCACTGGGTAATCTGAGGACCATTCTCAAGATTGTATTTTTCATTCAACTGAGAGAGAAGTGAAAGCTGGGAAGCTAATTAAACGGTATCTCTACAT
Organism: Percopsis transmontana; assembly: GCA_025447815.1. Lineage (NCBI taxonomy): Eukaryota > Metazoa > Chordata > Actinopteri > Percopsiformes > Percopsidae > Percopsis > Percopsis transmontana. Next base: position 4,918 of record JAOEHI010038083.1, on the reverse strand, counting down.
TTGGCACTCAGTGATTCACACAATTGGACTCTTATAGGTGTTACCTAATGCTGAAAACATTTAAAAAACATCCATTCACCAATAGCATCGCCAATCTCACAGTTTTTTATAAAGTAGGAAGAACATTAATCACTGAGATTCTATTTGTTACTGAGTATGTTAGAATAGACCAACTCGTGTTAAGTTTAAAAGAAACCAACCCTCATGTCCTCATGGCCATAAGAAGGCATCTGTAAGTGATCGCTTCGAAACCAAACAGTGTCAAATGTGATTTCAGCATATGGACAGCATGTTGGTCAATGGGGGCACTTCTACTATTCTACTCTTTTATTTAGTTCTGCCTGCCTCCTCTGGTAAACCAGCTATTGGTGTTTGAAGTTAAACATGACACTACCTGTGTGCCAGTGGAAGCGTTTTTGGTCAGGGACTTTGTAGCCTATATGTAGCTCTGTGTACCTGAGCAGAATGAATGTTTTTTCCTCAATCGTCATGGAATCTTAAGGTTGAGAGAGACATTTTTTCACAGTAATTGCTTGCAACCCTTTATTATTTGGATACAAATCTGAGAAACATTATTAAAACAGAGCATAATTGGTCATGAACACTTCCCATTGTTGTATGCAGGGTTGATGATTTACTCCATGCTGCCACCTCTGGCCAATTGAATACATACTACAGCTTTAGATTCTTACAAAAATCAGAATACAATACCAAAACCGTCAGAATTGCAAATGTTAAGGCTTTATAGCAATGAGATGAATGATAATCGAGATTGTAGCTCTAATCACATCACCTTAACAGAGTAATATAGGCTAATTTAAGCATTACAAAACTTATATTTTATATTATCTTACAGTCATATCACTTTCTTTCTACAATAGTAAGCCCTTAGTTATCTGGAAGAATCATGCTTTAACTGCAACAAACTTGGCTGCATTGTCACTGGTCCAATAATTTCACTTTTAGCCTGTCTCGTTTTTATTTAGTCTACTTAACTGCTGGAAATTATATAATTTAAATGTGAGGTGAGATGATCACAAAATAAAGATTCATATGCTGTCCATAACCAATTAGATTGTGTGCGTGATTGACAGCCTTAAATCGTGCAAATCTGGTTTGGTTATGGCTAGCGAAGGGAAAGCGAAGGGAAAGTAGGGAATGATGCACTCCCCAGCGGACATTGCTCTGCCTCTGCCCCATATAGGCTACTTGTGGCCTGGGATTCCTTGTAGAAAGGAATGGCTTGGGCTCATTTAAATAGTGTGTTTGGTCTTGTTAACTTGTTGGGAGCTGGCTATTCAGAGATCGTGACGCTGTAAGGCTCTATAAACCCATGAACATGAACAAGTGCATGAATATCATTGTGGTTACACTGTAATGTAAGCCACTTCTGCGCAACCTGCGAAAATAAGTTACTATAGCTCCACTGTAGTTGTATTACCATCTCGGAAAATCAGTAGGCCTATCTATTAAAAAACACTAGTATAAATTAGTAAATCTTTTTTTATTTAAACTCGACGGTCCTATCTACTCAGTCTGATGCATTCTTGTATGTTGGCAGCGTACTGGAAAGATTGGGGGGAAACTTTAATGTTCCCTAAGAATTGTTGAAATCAGAGGTGAAATATTGTAGGCAATTAAAACCAAACTTACACAACGTTATATCAAAATACCGGTCACAACGATTTAATGGCAACATAGTGCACCATACCTGAGAAATAAAACTTATAGTTTAATTGATACTTTGTATCAGACGCACGTATCTTGGAAAATAAATCGCTAATAGATAGAATTGGCATCGATTAATCAAATTAAACATTTTCTTTGGTTAATGAAGGCTAAACCGATGAAGATGTATGTAGCTCTACCATTTTACAACATGACAGATGAACGTAGGTTGCACAATTCTACTAAATAAACACAGTGTGGTACGCCTACAAATCAGGTAAATTCCTCTATAGCTATATTTTAAAAGCTTACCTTTTCTATAGGATAAGGACGATCTTTACTAGGTCATGAATCCGTTCTATGGTGCACTGTGTAAAACTCCAGTGGTGCACTATATAAAGAAACAATCCCTGTTGGCGAATAAGATCCAAACTACAGGTTCATGTGGGACGTTAGACCTCACCAACAGTATTTTGCAAAGAAATGCAAATGCGTTCCTTGAAGTAGCTAATTACAGGAGTAGCTATCATAACAGATCGCAGGCAGCAACAGATAATCCCTCTAAACATCCCATGAAGCGAGTGAAAGTTATCTCAAAACACTGGTCTGGCGGCCATGACCTCATCTCACTCTCAGCTCTCAGCCAATGAGGACGAAAATTTTGATTCGGATGCGCGTGTCGAGGACGACAGCGCATATTACAATTAAATCGTGTAATTAATGAATTACACGACTTCATTGTATACATTAATATTAATAATAATAAATAATTAATTGTTATCGTAGTCATCTTCTCCTCCTATTCTTCTTCTTCTTACCACAAGCGTAGAAGTCATAAAATAAAATATAATAAATAAAAATAAAATGAAAATAAAAATGTCAAAAAACATTTGCAGACCCATAGCTGGACAAATAGTCTTCTCAGACCCCAAATGCCTATAATTTTTTCTGTTTTACTGTCTTATTATAATATTAATTTTACATGTTTAGCCTACCTCCCTACCCCCTAGAGATAATAGGCCTATCATATGTTGACTTTAATGTTTTGTTACTATTAGAATATTTTAAGATTATTAATAATAATAAACAAATAAATCTAGATTATATTATCATAAAACGCATATTACAATATAGTCTTGAATCTTTAAATCATTCTACAGATAGGCTATGTTGGTAAACTGCCCCGCACTCCGGACCAGGGAGTGGCGCAATGCTCTTTAGTGTTGGATGACAAGCCCGTGTTTAATTAAAAGAAGAAAAAGAGACTGCGAATAAGAATCTGTGTCCGTGAGTTGTCTAGTAAAGCTTTTCTTATTTAAATGTCTGATTACATCTTGTCTGAATATTGATGCATTGTGAAAAGATAATGATTTTTAGAATTTAAATGCGGGAACGTCTGTAGATAGGGGAAGATAACGTTTGGAGACCGATTGATTCAACATTGTCATAATTTTCTCTCCCTCTTTCTCTCTCTCTCCCCCTGTCGCTGCTTTTTTAGATGAACGAGAATGCATTGTCCTTTGAGGTTCCTCCAGCTGTCACAGAATTTCACCTATCTACTTCAAAGACACTTTTCACAGAAGCTACTGCCAACATTAACACTATATACAAAGGTAGTATTTAAAAAAAGAAAAGAAAAAATAAGACAAATAGTAAATTCATTAATTTAAATAAACCTAATATGATGACCCCCGCCCCTTAAGCTACAAAAGTCAACTTTATACTTAAGATGTATTATTATTTAAAGAACATAATTTCCTTTATATATTTTTAAAAAATGTAGGCTATTTGTTAATTTATTATTATTTTTTAATTATGTAGGATCCATGCCCATTGTGTGATGAAGCCAAAGTAATCCTTGAACCATATAAACACAGGGTGAGAATATTTTCTGCTTCATCATGATAAAATCAAGTCCATGACAATCAAACATTTTCTAAACATTTTCCTCTTTCAGTTTTCTTTTCAACAGGTAGATATCACATTGCCAGAAAACAAAGTTTGGTATGACAGATACAAGTACGACATCCCTGTATTCCATTTGAATGGACAGTTCCTCATGATGCATAGAGTTAACACCACTGTATTGGAAAAACATCTGGCTCAAGCAGAGGACAAATAATAATAATATAATAAAAGTAGCTGTATTTGTTAATACACAGTACAGTCCCAAAGTCTGCGTCCACCATCACCATCAATACATTATTTAACACTGAGACAAAACATTTTCTTATCTATTTGATACATCTGTATGTGCTTTATGTGCAAGTGCTCCTGTCCTGCCTTTGAAGAAGGACATCAGTTCTGATCATGTCAAAAGAACTTAGTGAAGCAATTCGAGGACAAGTTGTTCTGCTGAGTGCTGAAAAACTTTCCCAGCGCCAAATTGCAGCTAGGTTGAATATTTCCAAGGGGGCAGTACAGTGCACTCTGAGGAGGTTTTCTGAAACTAAGTCATTTTCATCCAAAGCAAGACCAGGCAGACCTAAAGTGACCAAACCATCAGAAGACCAGTATATCAAGCTAACGTCATTACAGAATAGAACAGCATCTGCATCCACAATTCAAGCCCAGCTAAACCAGGAACGTCCTACCCCAGTAAGCAAAAGCACAGTGAAAAGACGACTGGCAAAGTGCAGCCTTCGTGGGAAAGCAGCGGTCTCTAAACCACTTCTCCGTCGAAAAAGTCTCAACGGAGCTGTGCCAAGCATATCGGAAGTCCAAGGAGGAGCAGGGAGTGCTAATTTTCATGGCCTTCCCTCCACTGGACCTCAACCCCATTCAACATCTGAAAAGGAAAAAGGTGAAACACGCTCTCTGGGAGGTTCTAAAGGAGTGCTGGAATAATGTGGTTCATTGAGGCAAATGGTCATACCAAATGCTGAGAATTAATTTATTTTCAGTATGTACTGATTTGGTAGCTTGTTATTTGTGTTTTATTGCAATAAAATATATATAAGCTGTCCTCTCCCTTTATCAGACAGTATGGAGCATGTGGTGGTCGGGATGTGTAAGGACTAATGAAAAACACGGTGCGTCTCCTTTATTAACTACAGCTATAAAACATCTAATAGTTAATCACTACACCCAAAACACAGAGATCATTATTTCAATTGTTTTTCACTTCTAAAAAGCTTGATATGTAGCCTCAGCCTTTAAAGTTGTTGTGTGTGGCGGGGAATGTGAACCCAAAAGCAGACCCGGGTAGGCAGAGAGTTTCCAACAAAACGACCTGTTTATTCACAGGGTG